>BSBM01001219.1:5020000-5155000 GCA_027924585.1 Larix kaempferi | reverse complement strand
TGATTCAATCGACACCTGTACCATTTGAAAATGAATAGAAATACCTTGAAAAAGTTAAAGTCACACTGAAGAATGTCTTCCAGATACCCATAGTATCGATTTTCAGAGAGCTCTGGATGTTTGTCACTTCTAGAGGAAACATTGGTCACCTCAAAGACTGCAGATATCCCACAATATGATGTTTTGTTCGTTTCATCCAACTTTTTGATGCGATATCTACAACCATTGCACTACATAGCCTTATGGTGTTTTACCTACAACAAGCCATACAAGAAAAGATTACATAATGATCCAATATTTATGATTAAGTGCATGTTTATAATGCCATACAAGGAAAAAAATTAGCATGTACATCGATAATATGTTTGCAAAAAAAAATTATTGTGGTTGATTAATATGCTTTCCTGCTTATCTTTTAAACTATATGATAAATCAATTTCCCTTTGTGTTAGATTGGTATCTCCATTGCGATGTGTTGCTTTAACCAATGGAGCCACACCTTCCCATGATATTCCATGACCAGAATTTTCACATCGTTCAATCCATACCTTCATCCAGTTAATATTGTTTGCAATGTATAAATGAATTGCATCCCACTCTCAACCAACTGTTTGATGATAATAAAATTAAAATTCAATACAAATGTATATTCAATTAACAAAGTATATTACACTCTAAATTGATGCAATATATTGAATATAAAAATAGAATATGTATGATATATATACATAAAATCAATAGTCCAATGGGTTATAGTACCTTTCACCTTCCTCAATCTATCGTTCCCCTTCAGGTACTCCCCTTCGAAATTGTTATTGGAGTCTGGATAACAAATGCGACGTAAATTGAGATTTGATGCTAATTTAGGAAGATATTCACTAATATACAACATGTTTTGGTATACCATATACCCTCCATCATAGAACCCTCAGCATGTGCTCGTTGTCTAACCAAACCCTTCATAAATTTCAAGTGCCTCTCAACCATCTACATGGACCTTGAGTGTATAGGTCCACACAATTCAATCTCCTCAACTTGGTGTATGAGGTAGTGTTCATGTGCATTGAAAAATGCAGAAGGTAGATGCTTCTGAATTTCACACATGAGACGAGGAATTTCTCTCCTCCAATACTTTATATCTTATTTATGGAATTCTTTAGATGAAAACCATCTACAAGTGATGCAACCCAATCAAGAGATTTAACAAAAAAAAAATTATATTACATAACATGAATTA
Source organism: Larix kaempferi (assembly GCA_027924585.1). NCBI lineage: Eukaryota > Viridiplantae > Streptophyta > Pinopsida > Pinales > Pinaceae > Larix > Larix kaempferi. The sequence goes on along the minus strand of BSBM01001219.1, from coordinate 5,153,763 downwards.
GAGCACAAAAATCAAATATAAGTTCTACGAGGAATTAAACAAACACTAAGCACACGCAAAAAATCGCTACTTACCTCATGTATTTCCTGAGATTATATATTACATGTTTGACATTGTTGTTGAAGTTGTCCGGGAGAGAGAGAGGTAGAACATACTGTAACAATATACAAATCGTTTCATTTAAAACAAAAGAGTAGACAAACAAAATACCAAAAATATTCACTGGAATAGAAAAAAAATAAAATTAAATGCATACCTTAATAATTAATTTCATGAAGACATGCCAATCATGTGTTTTCACCCCCGCAAAATCACCTTTCTTTGTTATGATATTCTTCATGTTCGCACAAAATCTAGTGGGAAATTTAATGTTTTGCATGAACTCTTTTACAACATTACTTTGCTAGTCCATTAACATCCATGGAAGTGAGTTGATATTAATTTTCTCTCCCATGCTATGAAATTGAATGATGTCTTTCATTGCATGGTTTCCTTCTTGAATGTCTTTGCAAATTTTGACAATTTTTTCTTTCTCACTCCTTCCATCCAATATTCGCCATAATGTTTCAGTCACATTCTTTCCGATATGCATTGTATCAAATAGATGAGCAATTTGTAGGTGCTCATAGTAAGGAAACCTACTAAATTGTCTAGGATAACTTTTCATTCCTCGTGAAAGCCCATTAATGCCTTCATGATCACATGAACGACCATCATGAATCATAGTTTATAAAGAAATTACAGAAATCAATGTCAATTACAGTAAACAACACATAATAAAAAAAAATACATAATATTTCATATACGATGATTCATATGTACCTTGACGATTTCTATTATATTGCAATTTCCATAGGTGAGGTTTCATTCTCTATGGTTTTAATGTAGTCTCTTGATTTCCATTGAACATATGTTTTTCGGTAGTTCGATACCTGTGATTCTTAGAGAGGAAGTGCCTATACTCATCAAACACCTCCTTTCCTAAGCTTTTTGAATGACGAGATTTGATCTTAGGACCACAAACTCGACATGCAAATTTCCCCTTTGTTTGAAGACCTACATAAAGAGATGGAATATCTATGTCAATTATAATTATATACAAAATGAATGGATTGCTTAGAAAAACATGCATGCATAGTATATTAACTAGTTCATAAAATTAAATGCAAATAAAGTGGAATTTATAATTACAAACCGCAAAAATGGGTTAACCCTGGGGAATCATGTATTGTCCATACAAGCATTGCATGGAATTGAAATTTCCATTTTTCATATTGGTCTAGATACGTCATACATAGTGATGCCATTCCATAACTTTAGTAGCTCGTCAATAGGAGGTTTGATATATACATTCATATCTTTGACTTGGTACTTACCTGATTGATTTGAACATATAAAAAATATAATTATGAGACGTGCCATTTAGATATATAAACCATATTGCATAAGAGAAAAATAAAAAATATATAGATGACATCATGCAACAAAATACGACAAATGAGATGCCACTACATTAAAAAAAAAGGTTGTAGACACAATATACCTGGAACAATTCTCGACAACATTATGTGCTCCCTCTTTATTGACAACCATGGAGGAATGTTATTGTTGATAACAAAAATAGGCCACAGCGAGTAAACATATCTCATCTCTACAAATCGATTGAAACCATCTGTTTGCAAAGAAATCCTAAGATTACAAGGTTCTTCTTTAAAGTGAGGCCATTTTTCCTCCATATCTCTAAATGTAGACCCATTTCCAGGAATTCGAATAATGTCATCCTGTCTTCTATTCCATGCATGGTAATCCATAAATTGCGCTATGTTTTTGCACTTGAAAAGTCGTTTCAAATGTGGAATAATTGGAATATAATGAAGAACCTTGTGAGGCACCTTTTTTGTTACTTGATCTGTTCGATATCTACTGATATGACATTCCGGACATTCTGTTGCAAATTCATGTTGATTATAATATATAACATGGTCATCGGGGCATGCATGAATTGCTTCATACTGGATTCCAATTTATTTCATGATGGCAGATAAATCTCGATATGTGCAAGGTAAAATATTTGACGGTGGTAACAAAAATTCAGCTATCATGCTACAACAAATTAAAATAAAAATCTAGTTAATATAATATATAAATAATATTAATGAAACACATTTCATTTGTATTAATTTGACTTATGAATTAACAATAAAATTATTAGATGAATAGTGATAACCTTTAGCGTGATCATATATATTATGTGATGGAATATATTACATACCTTAACATCCATGTGACTGATATGTTTGAAAGACCATTCATAACCTTCAAGTTCATTATCAACAATATAGCAGAGAGAAGATTTGTGTTGGAGCCCTCAAATAGGGGTTCGTATGCCTTCTCAAGAAGAGATAAATCATGAATATCATCATCATCATCATCATCATCCATTCTAACATTAACTGAATCATGGATCAGAGTATTTGTACCATCATATTCAACTATGTTATTAGTATGATCATCTTCTTCAATATGATCATTAACTTGTTCTCCATTATTCATAGCTCCATGTTCCTTCGGTACTTGTTCTAAAATCACTTCCTTCGAACAATATGCTGGAGGATGTCTTTCCTTTATAATTACATGAAACCATCAATAGATAAAAGTTAATATAAGAAATATTAAAATAATACATACATTTGCAAAAGCAATCAATATAAAAACATATATAATGCAAACTTACAAATGGATGATATTCATGTCCCCCCTTAGTGTGTCCATGTTCCCTACAATGTTTTTTGGCTGTTGTGATCTTTATTCTTCTCCTCTTGAAGCCCCTACATTGACTACATGGACAATAACATTTCCCATCACCCTTTATTTTCAGTCCATCCCACAATCTAGCAAGCAATTGCCGATTTTGTTCGTCTGGATCAGGAATATTACTATTTGAAATGTTCTCATAAAGAGCTTGAATGAAGATTATCGATCATAGAAAATCAAGCTCCACACTTCACAATTTTTAATCACAAAAACAATAGAAATAATGATGTATTCTTTTATAGAAAACAACTCGCCGAATAAAAAAAATTCCGCAAACTGTCACTTGTATAGCAAACATGTTGGAATGTTTCAAAATTTATAGATTTTAAAATATAAACATTCATCTGATATCCAATGAATTAAGCATAGTTACCGTTGTAAAATACATGTCGGATATCCAAAATCTGTAGGCATAATATAGTGCAAGATATCCGACATCCGCGGGCATAATATAGTGTCGGATATCTGACAACCGAGTCAACTATCCCACAGATGTCGTTGGATATCCGAGGGCCGTCGGATATCCGACCGACCCTTCTATCAATTTAAAAAAAAAATCATCAAATTTCGTAATTTTAAAGATGAAATCCGACGACACAGCCCTTTAAGTCAGATTTTGGGTCATAATTCCATAGTGTGAATTCCCTAAAAAAATATAAAAAAATATAAGAATTCAAAAAAAATAAAATAAAAAAAAATAGGGAGTTATGGAATTTTTGAGAACCACGTGCTTAATTACAAATTCCCCAACCATTTGGTAATTGTTCCCAACTTCCTTCATCAACTATAAGAAAGGTTGGAATGAGCCAAATGGGATAGGACTTTCATAGTAATGTTATGCTAGAGGAATTGCTTACCTTTTATTCTCCTTTCCCTTCCCGTCATTGATATTTATCATTGATCTTTATATCCCCATTTGTTGAAACTACTTCCCTCAAGCAATATCTACCCCTATGCATTCATATATTTGGAGTGGGATTTGTGGAGAACATGAGTAGGAGTGACCTAGAGCTTTAGTTGTGATAAGGTGCCAAACAAAAGAAGGTATCATTTGTACTATTTTTGTTGTTTAATAAATATTTAACATTCCCTTCCCTATATTTTGTGTTAATCATTATATGAGATTTGGCATAAGTAATTATTGTATCTTGATCTGAATTTGATTTACTAGTTTCATATTCATGTCATCTTTTTATTTAAAGGATATCCTTTTGTTGCCAAATATATTTGTGGAAGGTATCTTGTTTTTGTTGCAGGTATTTGGATTGATAGCAAGGAGGAGATCTAGACAAGTGAGTGGTTAGGTTCAACCTTCATAAACAAGGTACACAAATTTATTCTCCTTTGTCCTTTAGTATAGATTTTCTTGATGCTAATTGGAAATGAGGAGTTTGGGTCTCTTGGTTAGTAGTCCCATAAGAGTTTTCCATGTCCAAACTCTCTAAGAACCTCTAAATTACCACACAAATCAAACACTATTCAAATCTAAAAGCAACAAGTAGTCTGTGAAAGGGATGGATAAGTAAGCCAGATTCTCATAGGATTGTCAAATTGTCGCAACTCACGATACACTGTAGGGTCCAACAGTTATACCTGGCCCAATATTTTAGATAACTAACCAGGTAGGATTGGGACCATACCCCTAACCGTATAACCTGACTACCTAGCAATACATGCATAGTAATCTCCCCAAGTGTTGTTCTCGGTGTATTGCAACAATAAGATGACCAATAGGTTTACTCAGATAGTTCCAAGATGCTAAAGGGGTCTCTTGATATACGCAAGGTACGTGGGAGCTCAAATCCATAGTAGTGTTGTCTAATGCAAAACCGTATGAAAGGGGCCTTCGTATATACCATCGAGTACGCGAAAGAACCTTTCAATATGCCATTAAGGTACGTGAAAGGTCATTCGATATACCAATGAGTATGTGGAAGAGCCAAACAGACCCCAAAATGCAGTGCTAGAAAATAACGACAGCTCCTACACTTTAAGGTGCCGAAACACATCTCTAACTTATCATTAAAGTTGCTAAATATTTTAACTTAACTAGCACTTGATTTTATCTTATGGAGTTAGGTGAATGCATGGAGTGTAGAATTGTAAAGTAAACAAGATGCACCACTAATCTAAATGAAATTCAAATCTCTCATTTTTCGATGAAGTCCTCCTTAAAGAGAGAGTAAGAGGTTCATTTTCCCAAGTAAACAACCCTGTGCAAATGCCATTTGATTTTTTTCAAAACTGGTATAAACAAGGAAATCCATGCCAAAGAAAAACTTATTTTGAAACCTTAATATGTGTCAAAGAGACTGTAGGATACACGAGCAATTCATTTCGCTTAAAAATGCAAGAAAAATACTAGTTTTGACTAAAGGGGCCAAACATAGCTCCAAATCTCAAGAAGACCCAAAAAGGAAAATATTTTGCTTCAACAAATAATGTGAGAGCAGATCTTTAATGAAAAGAAGAAAGGATCTAATCATTGTTTCCAAAAAAGAAAGAACATTTCTAACCCCTAACTATGCAAAAGATAAAAGTAGTTTTTTTTTCTTTTATAAAACTCAGGTTTGAACCAAAACAAGACTCACTAGAAGCAAAATTCTTTTTGGAATTTTCATAAATATTTCAAATCTAAGAAAGAAATAAAAAATAAAGCTCTTCTTTAAACTAATATGGAAACAAAATATTTTCTTCTCTTCAACTGTAGAAAGTAGAAAATACTATACCAACCCAGTCACAAACCAAGCAATAGGGCTCAAAAAGGTTTGGGCAGAAAATCAGCAGGTCAACACGGGTTGCAAGTATACACTAGAGCGTCAGAACTTGAGTGACGCGGTTTTCTAAAGAGAAAAGCACAGCAGTGATGCACTCTGTCCAAAGGAAAAGCATGTCAGGATGACAATGACTCACTGTACATGAAGGTAAAGTGCGTCGGGCAACCCAAAAAATTGAAAAAAGAAAGATTTTCAAGCCAATAAACAGTCTTTAGGGTGTGAGACCTGAAGGGAATTATACAGTGACTTATAGACAGTCAGATCTACCAATTGGATGTGGTCTACCAATTAAAAACTAAGCCAGATCTAATAAAAAATAAGGCAAGAAAGGAAATCTACAACTTAAAAAATTTGATCCCCAGTATGGTCGCCAATTTTTTTAACGGGTAAATCCATCAGTGCAGACACCAACCGATCTCCCTAGTCCAAATAATTCATATCTAGAACAAAGCAAAAAAAGAATGAAAATATTTCCCTATATCTATCAAATTACTTGAATACAAAGAGCTAGTTCATTCCTTATTTACGAAAGCTGTCCTCGTGGCTTGAAGCTTTCACAATCCTGCTTGTTGATGAAGATATTACCTGCAAAATATTCAAAAGTAAAATGACAAGAGACTACAAGATAACATGATACATCTAAGCAATTGACCAAGGAGAAATACTATAAATTAAATTACACATCATTTATGAGAAATGAATAAATTGATGCATTAATTAAAAATGGAGGAATGAATTACAACCAATGAAGGCTTGGTGTTGAAGATCTTTTCCAATGGAACCTTGCCTCAATTTGCCATTCATGGAAGAATGGATTCCTGGCTCAATTTCTCTAGCATTTGGCTGCCCCCATTTCAACCCCCCTATCCCATGAAGAGGAGCTTCATTTATAGGCCAAAAGAGATGAGGAGGAGAGGAGAGGATTAGGGAGAAGGAGGAGGTGGGATCCTACTAAGCTGGTAGGCGAGTGAGATCCACCCTATATGGAAGGGATAAGCTTCCACAAGGGTCTCCTTCGAGAGTCTTCTCTAAAATTCTCCTTTTTCCCTCCGTACAGGCACCGACACACCCTAGACACTAGAAACATGCATCGGTGATGCACTTTGTAGTGGAGAAAGGTGTGTCGATCAGGAAAATACGCACTTTGCTAGAAGGAAAGGTGCATCGAGCTCTCTAAACAGGGTTTTTATAGGGAAAGAACCTCCAGAGTCATCTTCTAAGGATTTTGGTCAAGTACTTCAGGTATTTAGGCAAGGATAAAGTGTACATGGTTCATAATCATGATGAGTACAAAATTTCCGTGTAACAGAAGGATCCAAAATACTAATTGGGATCTCAATGATGGAGAAGGATGAAGAATCTTTGGAAAAAATGATCTTCGCAAAGAGGGCTATAAACCATTTCTAGAACACCTATCCAGATCCCAAATCATCTTCCTTGATTGAACAATTCAAAGTTATTAAAGAATATCCAAGACTATTTTTAGACGAGGAGGGTGACAAAATCTACGAGGCAATCTCTCTCCAAGAGATTGAAAAAAACCTGTAAGTCTTTGCGAAGGACAAGAGTCCTGGTCCGGATGCTTGGACAACTGAAATCTTCATTACATTCTTTGATATCATGGGGTAGGACATCTGGGTAGCTGTGGAAGAATCTTGACAAAACGTTATGGTAACGGGAGCTCTAAACTCCACCTTTTTATCTCTCATTCCAAAGTATTCACATCCGGAGGATTTCAATGACTTCAGATCAATTTCCCTTTGCAACCTGGTATACAAAATTATATCAAAAATCATTGTTGTGAGACTCAAACCGGGGCTCTCCAAATATATCTCAATGGAACGGTTTGAATTTTTAGATGATAGACAAATTCTTGATGATGTTGGTGTGGCACAAGAGGTTTTCCATAGAACAAAGACCATACATTTAAAAGCTCTTTCTCTCAAACTTGATTTGGTCAAGGCTTATGACAGGGAAGACTGGACCTTTCTTCATCACATTCTTATTCAGATCGGTCTACCATGGGTGATGATGAAATGGATTATGGCTTGTGTCTCCTCAGTGAACTTTGCAGTTCTTATAAATGGAATGCCTTCAGATTTCTTTAAAGGATCTAGGGGCCTCCGATAGGGATGTCCTCTCTGTCCTTTACTATTTATTCTTGTTATCAAAGGCCTTAGTAGGCTTATCCTTAAGGCCAAACAAAAGAAAAACATTCATGGAATCAATGTGACTACTCACTCTTCTGTGACTCATATTGTCTTTGTAGATGATGTAATGTTATTTGGGGTAGGCTCACTCTTAGAGTGGTAGTATTATAAGAAAATCCTGGATCTCTTTTGCAACATCTCCAGAATGCTGGTAAGCAAGGATAAGTCTTAGTTCTTGGGAAATAATTTGGAGGATGACATCAGACATCAAATCAGTCTGATCCTACCTTTCAATTTCAAGGCACTGTCAGGGGGCTGAAAATATCTTGGTTTCATTATAAAACCAGCCAACTATCTCATTAATGACTGGAACTAGCTCTTAAAGAGATTTGACAAGAGGATAATACATTGGTGTTGGAAATGGCTCTCCTTGGGGGGAAGTCTCACTTTAGCAAAATCGGTGTTACATAATTTAGCTTTCTATGGGCTCTCCCTCTGCAAAATTCCAAAGGCAATTATGAATGGGATTCACAGAAGAATCTTTGATTTCATTTGGTCAGTAGGTGCAAAGAAGGATACATTTCATCTTGTTAATTTGAATAGGTTGGCCCATTCCTTGCCTTTGGGTGGGTGGTCTATAAAAAATATTAAATTATTTGCAATAGCTTTACGAGCGAAAAGTTTATGGAGAGCCCTTTTTTCTAAGTCTTCCTGGAGCATAATAAGAAAAGAAAAATATTTAGAATCTCTTTCAGTTGTAGATTGGTTTAAGAAGGGACAACCTATCACTAAAGGAGTGTTAAATTATTGGAATGGTCTTTTGCGTTCCTTTCATACAATTTCAAATTGGCTCACATGGATTCCAGGGGATGGAAGACATATAAGAATAGGGGAAGACCCTATCATCGGTGGTCCTCCTATTTTCATATTATCTCCAGAATTAGTTTTTTTCTTGAGATCTAAAGGTTACTGTACCCTAAATCATTCGGTGGCCTCTTCCTCGGAAGTTGTGGGAAGACCATCTTGGTTATCAGCACAACAATTGGGGCTCTTTGGTAGGATGGGGGACGAATGGTCTATTTGTTCGGATATCCACATCATCTTTTTCAGAATCTTGCATGCAATTAGAGTTTGCATGCAAAATCTAGGGTTTGCATGCACCTGCATGCACTTGCATACATCCCAGTCACCAGTTTGATGCCTCCAACACCTTAGCCACCTCATTCTAGCACCTGGGAGCTACTTACTATAGATTTTTAGCCTTCCTAGGCTGAAAGGCACCCACTTCTCACCTACTACCAGAGAAGGGCGCACTTGTTCACCTACCACTGCAGTTCCACTTCAGTTACACTCAGTTAGCTCCAATTATCCCTGATTTGAGGCTAGTTTCACTCTCGACTGATTGTTTCACTTCCGTTGGACCTCTAGATTGACTAGATGACTTGTTCTGACTTCAGTTAGCCTCCCATGCACCCCCACTGAGCCTCCTTTCCTTAATCAGTGCTACACACTTCAGTTACACATGACACACTCAGTTAGACTCAGATTGACACCTGGATGACTGGTTCTTGTGCATTGATGACCACCACCGATTGATGATGAGGACTTCTAGTTGGAGTCAAGCTACTCCATTCAGTGATTCGAATGACCTACTTAGGCAATTCGAATTGCTTAGTCATTGAGACAGTTATATATTGTAATCATTCACCCTTATTGGGATATTGAGCACTGCTGCATGTTTTGCATAGTTTTGCACCATATTTTCTATGTTCATTTGTTGTGATTGATTTACTTGTTCATTAGATCTACTGTGACTAATTTTACATGGTATCAGAGCCATTGTAGGGACAAGATATCTTTTCTACAGGTGTTTGTACAAGAAGATTTGACTGAATTGCTCAAATTGCAAAAAGTTTTGGCATGAGATATCTCAAGGGCATTCGCTCCTATGCATGCAAAGCTTGAAAATTATTCCAATACCACTCTAGAAGCTTGATTTTCCACATAATTCCTAGATCTGATACATTGGACCCATTCAACATTATTTGATCTCCAATCCCAGGTGTGATGCAACTCTAAAAGGGTGGATTGTTCGACCTTATTGTGTTTGTTTTATTGTGATTTGCAGGTTTATTATCTCCATCAATTGCACTCGCTACATTATGCATGCAAGCTTCCCTACAGCAATTGCATTCGCTACACTGTGCATGCAAGCTTCTTCTACATCAGTTTGACTCGCTCCTAGCAATGGAATACTCTTCTTCAAAGCCTATCCTCACCCCATTCAATTATTTTGATTGGAAAGATGATATGGAGATCATATTACATTCAAAAGGTTACTACCGAGTCACTATTGGTCTTGAATTGGAGCCAAGCAATCTATCAGATAGAACCAAACACTACAACAAGCTTGATGAAGTTTATGGTCTTCTTTGTCTCTCCATCTCCAAAGATCTTCACTTCCATCTCAGCGGATTGAAGACTCCAAAAGCTATATGGGAGCAACTTGAAACACTATTTGGCAAGCAGGATGAGCTTAGGGCTTTTCAATTAGAGAATGAATTGATTTCCCTTAGTCCTGAGAATTTCGAGACCATCAATGAATTCTTCACAAAATTCAAGAACTTGAACTTGCAATTGAAGAACAGTGGAGTTATCAAAGAGGATAAACAATTGATCCTCTCCATTCTAAGCAAGCTTGGGAAAGATTATTCGGTATTTGTCTCTACTTTCAATTCCGGTCGGCTAACTACCCCGAATTGGAAGATGCCTACCTTGAATGCCTTCATTGAGTCCGTCACAAAAGAGCATGACAAGTTGATTCAAATGGGGTCCATAAGATCCAAAGATTCAGCCCTATATGTTCAAGGACCCAAGATCTCAAATGGTAAAGGAAAGCAAAAGAAGGAGAAGCCCAAATTCGAGCCTCACAAGCAAAAAGACAAAGGCAAGCAAACGGATGCACCATCCAGTTTGAAGTTCAAGCTAAAGGGAAAAGAAGGTAACCAAAAATCTAAATGTACTTATTGCAATCGTGGCTTTCATCCCGAAAGTTCATGTATGAAGAAGACTATAGATCAAATGGCCCTCCTTTTGGAAAAGAACAACATAACCCTTCGTGACGGTGCAAGGAAGAAGGATAGGAATGATGATCATGAAAGAGGACAAGCACTCATGGAAACGGTTTCGAAGCCCACTACTCTCTTGATAGATTTGGGTGCATCAAATAATATGGCTGCAAATATTGATTCTTTTTCCTCATTCGATCCAAACAGCTCCATCCCCATCCATTTGGGAGATGACTCAAAAATTTCTTCAAAGGGAAAAGGTACGATTCATGTAGAACATGGAAGCTTTCAGAATGTTCTCTATGTGCCTTCCTTGGCTTCAAATCTCCTTTCTGTGTATCAAATGACACACACTGGTGAACCAAAGCAAGTTACATTCAGCCCTAATACAGTTGAAATTTCTGATATCAAAAGTGGAAGACTAGTTGCAGTCGGAAAGGCAAATCACACTGCAAAATGCTATGAGTTTTCACACTTTATTCCGCTTGCAAAGCCCACTGCTCTTCGCACACATGGTAATGAGGTTAGTAGGATTTGGCATGAAAGATTTGGACATATTAATTATAAGTATTTGCTGTTGTTATCAAACAAATCCATGGTAGATGGGCTTCCACAAATCCGTTCCTCGAAGGGAATATGCTCTGGTTGCATCATTGGGAATCACCCCGAGCACAGATTCGACCGCGGCAAAGCTAGCAGAGCTTCTACTATTTTGGGATTGATCCATTCTGATATCAGTGGTCCGCTGCCCCATATGTCATTAAATGGTTCAAGGTATGTTTTGACATTTATTGATGATTTTTCCCGCTTTACATGGGTATTCTTTCTCAAAACCAAGTCAGAAGTGCTTGGAAAATTCAAGGATTTTAAGGCTTCTGTTGAGACCGCCACTGAGAGAAAGATCAAAGCTCTTAGATCTGATAATGGTGGGGAATATATCAAGTCAGAGTTGCTGCAACTTTGTGCCCAAAGCGGAATTAAGATCCAACATACAGTTTCCTACACACCCCAGCAGAACGGTGTAGCGGAAAGGAAAAATCGGTCACTGAAAGAGATGGCTACATGCATGATTGAATCAAAAGGTTTGGCTGCAAATCTTTGGGCTGAAGCAATCAATGTTGCTGCATATATACAGAACCATGTTCCACATTCATCCGTGAAAGGTATGACTCCTTTCGAAGCATTCTTTGGTCACAAACCAGATGTGTCAAATTTGAGAGTTTTTGGCTCTACTGCATGGGCTAGAATTCCTTCTGAGAAGAGACGAGCTTTGGATCCACAAAGTAACAAGTGCATATTGATAGGATATGGGGAAGAATCAAAAGCATATAAACTCATGGATATCAGATCTAAAAAGATATTTATAGAGCGCAGTGTGCAATTTGAAGAACCGCTTCAAGAATTGCAACTAGTCGAGGAGAAGACTGCCGATTCACCGCCTTCACCAGAAGAAGATCCGTGCAGCGATAATGAAGGTATGAGTTCTGATATTTCTGATATTGTAGCAGCATATGATGATCATGACATATCAGGTTCAGAATCCGACCATTATGATCCCCCTCAGTTACCAAAGTGGGCCCAAAACACTCTACAATCTGCTGGTTCGAACCTTGGAAATCCTGCTGATCCGAGACGAACAAGAGCAGACTTTCAAAGAGCAGGTATGGCTGTTTCTATTGCTGATCCATTTCTTCCTGAGATTTGTTATTTGATGGCTGGTTCAGATCCTACATCATACTATTCCACTCATCGAGATCCGAGATGGAAAAGTGCCATGGACGAAGAGTACAGTTCTCTTCAAAAGAACAACACATGGGAGCTAGTTTCTCTTCCACCTGGAAGAAAATTAGTGAAGTGTAAATGGGTCTACCATACTAAAGTTACTGCTGATGGAACTATCAGGAAATATAAATCAAGGTTGGTGGCAAAAGGTTTTTTCCAAGTCCAAGGAGTGGACTACACTGAGACCTTTGCACCGGTTGCAAAGATGGATTCCATCCGCCTTGTTTTAGCTATTGCCGCATCCAAGCACTGGGAAGTGCACCACATGGATGTGAAGAGTGCATTTTTACATGGAGACCTTGCTGAAGAGGTATATATGAAGCAACCAGAAGGTTATACATCAGATCCATCATTGGTTTGTATATTGAAGAAATCTTTGTACGGGTTAAAACAGGCCCCAAGAGCTTGGTACGCAAAGATGGACTCCTTCCTTCTTTCTCAGAATTTCCAAAGATGCAAATCTGATCCGAATGTGTATCTTCAACGAGTTAAAGGTAATTTGTTGGTTATTGTACTTTATGTTGATGATCTTCTCATTACTGGTAGCACACTTACTTCAATAAACAAGCTAAAATCTGCCTTAAATCTAGCTTTTGACATGAGCGATTTGGGCTTGTTGAGTCACTTTTTGGGCTTGGAGATAGCTCAAAATTTTGTTGGCGTCAAAATATCCATTTATCGGATTCTCCAGATAAGCTTGTGTGGTCATGGAATGTAACCAAATGTTTGGTTTTCGCGAAGCTAGCTTATGAGTCCTTATTCTCCAATGATTTCACTTAGCCTCAGTGGTGGCACAAGAGTGTGTGGGCACTATCTATTCCCCTCAAAATTAAATGCGTCATCTAGCTCACATTCAGCAACAGTATCCTGACTTGGGATAACCTTTGTCGTAGAGGGGGATGTGGCCCCAGTAGATGTCCTTTATGTTGTCAGTAGGAAGAATCGGTTAATCATTTATTTACATAGTGTAGGTTAGTGAAACTTTTATCGCTAACTATGAGAGAAAATTTCGGGCTGACTTTGAGCTAGCGGTCCAATTCTTTTAATGAGATCTTGAGGCATTGGATACACAATGAGAAGAAATGGGTAGCTCTTCCTTGTTTTGTGGTCTAGGAATTATGGAAAGCTCACAATCTCAACATTTTTGAGGATAAAGAACCTAATCTGGATCTTATAAGATGTAGGGATATCACCTCCTTTAATGAGTTGAATAACACGGTGGTTTTTCCAGTTTTTTCATTCAATAGATCCAATCGCTGTGACTTCTCTGGGGTTACGATTTTTCCTCGTGGATATTTCGATGGGGATTCTCTAATTGGGGATGCTACAAGCGGGGTTGGGACAGTTCTGTTCCTTAGTACAAGTAGTTTCTACAAAATATGGTTGAACACTGAGGGCGGTACCAATACTCGCGGTGAATTATTAACACTTTGGATTGCCCTTCATTTTGCTCTATCAAAAGAGGTGTCCGTCTTACATGTGATGGGTGATTCAAAAGTGATTATAATGTTGGAAACATATTCTTCATCCACCAATGTGTTGTTGCTAGCCTTCTGGCTTAGAGAGACCATAAGTCTTATATCCAGTTTTGAAAATATTGCTTTCATGCATGTTTACAGAGAACATAACCATTTGGCTGATGGTTTATCAAAAACAACTTTAACATCACAGGAGGGCTTACTTTTTTGGGAGGAATGGTGCGAGGATCAGCTGTTTCCCCATGGATTAGAAGATATATTTTTGAACTAGTTTTATCTTCCTATTTTCCTCATATATATTCGTTTTTATATTTTTTATGCGGCTGTATTTATCCTATTTTGCAGGTGACTAGTTTTTGTTTTCCAATGCCTCATTCGAATTTTGTGCTTGTCGGTTCGGTAGCTTGGTGGGTGGCACACTTGTGCCATACTATCTATCGTTCCTGATTGGCTAACCACACCCTTGGTGGGTTGGTCTTGTTGTTTTTTTTCTTTAGTAATGATCTTTTTTATGATCGGCCTTGTGTTAGGCTGGGAGTGGCTCTCTTGTTTAAGTGTCTCTCTTTTCATTTTTGTTATCCCTTGGTGATAATGTGAATCGTCGATAATTATTGATCATTATCATGTGATGTAATGAACTATTAGCCTCTAGTAGGTAGGTTGCCTTAGGATTTAGATTATGGATATATCTTTTTAATTAGTAGGTTTAGCCTTTGGTTTGTAACTCTCTTATACTATTTCCAAAATTAATAATATGCTATTTTTCATTTCTGAAAAAAAAAGCTCCCAAAGCACTCCAAGGTTGAGCTTGAGATGGAATTATTTAATGGACTATCCACAAGAGAATTAGCTTGATGAGATTGTAGTACTATCTAGTGGCATCTATATACACATATAAATAACCACCAAAAAAATTGGTTGACTGAGATCACATAGCACCCCACATATCGATATTCTACCTCACCTGATCATAGGGTTTTCCCATGAGTGTCATGACAGCTCACTCGTACTTCTTATATCTTTGAATTTTTGTAAATGGATCAAGGTTCACTTAAGAATATGTATGTTATTATGCTTTTATATGATATATATTTAGATTAAGGATTTATGTTCATAAAAAGGGAGTTTAAAGTGGATAAATGAATGCATGTGTTATTGTGCTTTTATATGAAATGATGGTCGGTAGTGATGTTCAACTTGGAAGGGTCCTCAGTCTATCGGCCAGAGCTCTTGTAGGGAAGGTTTGTTATGCTGAAGTAAACCGGAACACTATACTGAGTTGGGTTCATGATGATTGGAAACCCATTCTCACTTACAGTCCCCGTGTCCATATCCTTGTTAACAATTGGGTGGTCTTCCACTTATTGGATGATGAATATGCCTCTTTGATCCTCGGGCAGACCTGGGTGTTTGGTAGAGGTTCACTCTATCTTAAGCGCTGGCATTCAGACTTCAACCCTAGGACTGAGGTGGCTCATACAACACATCTGTGGATTCTATTGAAGGGTTTTCCATTGGAACTCAGGTCCAAGGCCATTTTTTATGAGCTTGCTAACCGCATAGGGAGGCTCATTTATTTTGATGATAAGTCCCTCTATCATGAAGATAAAAGGATTGCCTAGGTGCTGGTGGAAATGTATACCTCTTTGGGTCTCCCAGATTTTATCACAGTTAATTGGGGCTTGAAGGTTTTTAGGCAGCCTCTAGATTACTGGCGGGTTCCCTTTAGGTGCCACACATGCAGAGAGGTTGGACATCTGAAAGCAAAATGCCTTGAGAATACCAAGTGTACGAGGACTCATTTACAGTCTAGTCCAAGGTTTGATAGTATTGCTCTTGTATTGGCTCTAGAGGTGGGAGGAAATCCTACCATTGGGAAGGTGAACAATGCTGATACTTTCTTGGGTAAGCACGTGGATTTGACTCCTAGTCACCTTGATTCTATTTCATCTCTGGAACTGGCCAAGATTACACTTGTTGATGGGTATAATACTATGGAAGATTACTCAGCCTCGAATTTGAAGGAAGATGGGGTTTTTCATAATAGACCGGTCCATCCATTGAGTGATGTTCCAATGCTTTCTCTGGACACACAGTTGTTGGATGATGAACAGTTACTTTTGGCATAGCTAGGCCAGGATAATATTTTGGATGCCTCTTTTGGAGAGGGACTGCTGTGGGAGGAATTAACGATCTACTCTGGTAGTTTGGATAGGCCTTCTTCTATTACATCTAGTAACCCTAATGTCACCCTCAGAAAGAAAAATGCAGGCCATTGCCCAAAAGACCTGGCTAGGAGGTCTGGGATGGGGAGTAATGCTTGTATTTTGGGCAATGGGTTTTTTATTGAGGAGAGGGATGGTGTTTCTTCGTCAGGTATTTTCAATACTTTTGGGCCTCTTAGAGCGGAGCTAGCCCCATCAAAGGTCCTTCTTATGTCTCCTAACTTGAGAGGGGTTGGGGGTGCCCCGAAATTACTAGCCCTGCATAGACTTCTGAAGATTCATGTTCCTGATATTATTTTTTTGCAAGAGACTATGACCTCTGGTTACAATGCTCGGGAGTTCCTTTGGCGTCTTTTACCTGATTGGGACTATGTTGTTATTGATTCTACTAGTCTTTCTGGGGGATTGCTAGTAGCTTGGAATCCTAGATTACTTTCCCTTCACTCTTTATGCGTTGAAGGCCGCATTTTACTGTTAGGGAGACACCGGGAGCTGGGTTTGGCATTAGAGTTGTATAATTGCTATGCTCCTTTTCAAGATAAACAGTCATATTGGTGTATTCACTGGGCATCTTTTTGGTAAAACCCCCATGGAAGGGCGATGGTGGCTCTACTAGATTTTCTTAGATCCTTGAAGGTGCTGGTCATTCCTTAGTTACACAACAGGGCTGTTATACAAAAAGATGACTTTCTTTTATTGGAGGAGAAAATCCAGGACTATCATGCAGACCTTGATTTTTGTTTATTACATGATCCTGAGGGAACCATTATTCAATCTCTGGAAAATGACCGGGCTACCATCTTGCGACTGGAGGAGGAGATTATTTGGTTAAAGAGCCATGCAATATGGATAAGTGCCTAGGGTCAAAACTCTCAGTTTTTTCATAATTATGTGAATATGAGGAGAAAAGTTAAATTATATTTGGGAATGTTAAATTTTGAGTATTAATTCACAAATACTATAGGATCTTTGTCTGAGAGAATAACATCTACAGTGTATCAATGCATGACAATCATAATATGACAAGCATCACAAGAATCAAAAGCATAAAGACAAGAGACACAGAGTTTCTGTGGGGAAAACCCTAAGGTGAAAAACCCCACAACTTCCTCAGAGATAAAGAGAGCAATGGCTCAACCAAAATACAACCAAATAACACTGAGATAGTCTCCTAGCAGATTATCCTCCTCCTCCTCACTAGTGCACCACTTTTGAGAGAGAGAATGAGTTACTTTTCCGAGTGAGTAAAATAGAGATCTCCGATCTCTATTTATGCTTACCTTTTTTCCCAGTGACCTTATGGGGCCGACTTGTTTATCTAGATACATCCACATTATATTATATATAATTCAGGGCCGACCCCACATGGTGGTCTAATAACCCATCGGCAAGTACACACACTTGCGACACTTGTCAATCCACATGACGACACTTCCTTATAGAGGAATAACACATCTCTTATAAGGGTACAATAAATATATATAAAATACACAGATGAAATACATTTAGAAGTTACATATAAATCAACACTCCCTCTTAACTAGGAAGGTATTTCTTGACACAGATCTGCTAGACAAGTCTTCTTCTCTGGATCATCATCATCGATGCATCGTCATCATCATCGTCACTACTGCTGCTATCTCAACCAATCTCTGACTCTACTCGTCATAGGAAGTTCTACAGAGCCAGTCATTTTTCATACTGGATGTAGACCCACTACCTGCAGGTCTTCATCATCACTGGCTATACTATGGAATCCTGAGGACTTATTACGTGCGTCACAAAACCTGGCTGCAGCATCCCAGGATATTACGAGCACACAGCTCTACCTATAGGATCTCCTAGTAGCACATTACATGTGACCCATCACAAAACCTGGCTGAAGCATCCCAGGCTGTTACGAGCACATGGCTCTACCTGTGGGATCTCCCAGGAGCACATTACATGTGACCCATCACAAAACATGGCTGAAGAATCTCAGGCCTTTTTCATCCTGTCCAGATCTCCTAGGAGCAAATTACATGTGGTCATGGCAAAACCTGGCTGAAGCATCTGAGGCCTTTTTCATCCTGTCCAGATCTCCCAGGAGCAAATTACATGCCATAGGACAAAACCTCGCAAGAGCATCTGCTAGATATCCCAGGGCACCGAATTACATGCCATAGGAAAAACCTCGAAAGACTATCTGCAGATCTCCCAGGGCACAAATTACATGTCCTCCCAAGCAAAACCTCGAAAGAGCATTTGCTAGATGTCCCAGGGCACCGAATTACATGCCATAGGAAAAACCTCGAAAGACCATCTGCAAATCTCCCAGCGCACAAATTACATGCTTACCTGCACAACCTAATCCACGACCACAAAGTATCATCTGATACTCATCAAACATCATCGTGATGTACACATGATCATCCTGATCATCATCACTACAACATCCTGCTGCATGTCATCTGGAGAAGCTCGTCATCCACGATAATCCTGATCATACAATGCATCCATCTGATGCACACCTAGTATCCATCTTATACATACATAGATATATGATCCACACAATGTATCCATCAACATACATGATCCACACAATGTATCCATCAATCATACATGATCTACCTGATCATACAAAGATACAT
The DNA here is from genome assembly GCA_027924585.1 of Larix kaempferi. Classification (NCBI taxonomy): domain Eukaryota; kingdom Viridiplantae; phylum Streptophyta; class Pinopsida; order Pinales; family Pinaceae; genus Larix; species Larix kaempferi. Next base: position 5,134,839 of record BSBM01001219.1, on the reverse strand, counting down.
GATCCACACAATGTATCCATTAGCATCCAACATGATGCATACATACATAAATGATCCAACTGATCATATCCAACATCCAACATGATGCGTATACCAAATACATACAAATGATCCAACCGATCATATCCAGCATCCAACGTGATGCGTACATACATATAAATGATCCAACTGATCATATACAGCATCCAACATGATGCGTACATACATATAAATGATCCAACTGATCATATCCAACATCCAACATGATGCATACATACATACATAAAAATGATCCAACTGATCATATCCAAGTAGAAACCAGAACATCATCCTCATGCTCATCATCCAGTGCTTACATCCACAGCCATGTGAAGGGTCCCCCTTCCAACATGCTTGGAATGGCTTCAGCAAATGTGTCCATCACTTCTTCCTCGAAGTGTCCTCGATCTGAAGCACGCCAAGCCTCTCTCTGAAGTACTCGAACTTCACCCTGGCTAGTGGCCTCGTCAGCACATCTGCAATCTGCTCGTCCATCGCAACATACAGGAGCTTCACAACTCCTCTCTACACCATATCCCTGATATAGTGATATTTGATCTCTATGTGTTTCGACGTGTCATGAAACACTGGGTTCTTGGACAGCTTCACACAACTCTGGTTATCATAGAAGATACCAGTAGCATCCAATGGGAGATCAAATAACTCAGACAGTAGCTTTCGTAGCCATACTGCCTCACAACTAGCTGAACAGGCTGCAACATACTCTGCCTCAGCTGTACTCAGTGCTACACAAGACTGCTTCCTGCTAAACCAAGAGATCACACCTGATCCCATACTGAAGCAACACCCATATGTGCTCTTCCTATCTGCAGCACTGCCAGCCCAATCTGAATCAACATAACCCTGCAGGTTAAACTTTTGATTCGCTTCATACTTGAGCCCATAATCCACTATACCCTTCAGGTACCTCAGAACATGCTTTACAACAATCAGGTGAACACTCCTCGAATCTGTCAAGAACTGGCTCAATGTGTTCACAGCAAAGCAAATGTCCAGTCTCGTGTTCGTCAGGTACATCAAGGACCCAATCATCTGATGATACATGGAGACATCAATCGGCTTAGATGAAGCATCACATAGAAGCTTCATATTCAATGCCATAGGTGTGGCCATGGCCTTGCAATCCATCATCCCAAATCTCTTCAAGATATCTACTGTGTACTTCCCTTGACCAAGGAAGATCCCACCTGCATTCTGCCACACCTCCATACCTAGGAAATAGTGCATCATTCCCAAATCTTTCATATTGAATTCAGCAGCAAGCTTCCTCTTAGTATCTGCAATCAGCCTGTCATCTCCCTTTACAAATAAGTCATCCACATATAGGAGTAGAATCACAGGATTCCCTTCCTCAACTTTGTAGTAAAGGTTGGAATCTGCTTTACTCTTTGTAAATCCCAAACTAGATAGGAAACTGTTCATCCTACCATACCAGGTTCTGGGAGCTTGCTTCAAGCCATACAAGGCTTTCTTCAATCTGCACACATATGACTCTCTGTCATGTATTTCAAAACCAAGTGGTTGTTCCACATATACTTCCTCTTCAACTACACCATTCAAGAAAGCAGTCTTGACATCCATCTGGTGTATTTTCCATTTCATAGCTGCAGCCATGGCAAGTACTGATCTGATGGAAGTATACCTGGCTACAGGTGCAAAAGTTTCTTCATAATCTATTCCCTCTTTCTGAGAGAAGCCACGAGCTATGAATCTTGCTTTGTATTTATCCACACTGCCATCTGCAGCATGCTTGATTTTGAAGATCCATTTAGAAGTCACAATAGACTTCTCTTTAGGTCTTGGGACAACATCCCAAACATCATTCTTCATCATTGATTGGTATTCCTCAACCATGGCATCCTTCCATTCTTTCTTTTCCACTGCATCTTCATAATTGGAAGGCTCTTTGTTCATAATGTCACAGAGTAAAGCAACATAGCTGGTCTGTGATCTGGTTCTCTTCTTTGCTCTGTGTTCTTCTTCTGGAATACCAAATCTTTCTACATCTTGAATGAGCTCTCTAGCCCATGCAGGTTTCCTCTTGTGAGATTTATCCTCACAGGGTGGATCTACAGGTTCTTGTGGATCTTCAAACTCACAAACAAATTCTGGAACTGCTTCAGTCATGGTAGTGTCTTGAAATCTTGTTTCCTTAGGTTCTTCATAAACTTCGGTAGGTGCCTTCCTTGATTTGATGAATGTTGAGTTTTCATCAAATGTTACATCCCTGCTGACATCAATCTTCTTGAACCCTGGAAAGTATATTCTGTAAGCCTTTGAGCTTTCACTGTAACCCACAAAGATACCATTCTTTCCTGAAGGATCTAGTTTAGTTCTCTTTTCCTTCGAGACATGAGTGTATACTGGACAACCAAATATTCTGAGATGACTAACTTCAGGTTTCTTACCAGAAAAGACCTCTTCTGGTGTCTTGTTGTCCAATATCTTGTGGGGTGTTCTGTTCTGCACATATACAGTTGTTCTAGCTGCTTCTACCCATAGATGCATAGGAAGATCCTGGTCATGCAACATTGCCCTTGCTGCTTCCATGATAGTTCTGTTCTTCCTTTCTGCAACACCATTCTGTTGAGGATTATAAGGAGCAGTCAACTCCCTCTTAATCCCTGAATCACTACAAAGCTTCTTGAAGTCACTTGAGGTGAATTCTCCACCATTGTCAGATCTGAATGTTTTGATCTTCTTGTCAGTTTGATTCTCCATCAAGGTTTTGAATTCTTTGAATTTATCAAGCACCTCATCTTTGCCCTTCAAGAAGTATACCCAAGTCTTCCTGGAGAAGTCATCAATAAATGAGACATTGTAAACATACCCACTCAAGGAACTGGATGACATAGGGCCACATACATCTGAGTGGATGATTTCTAGGATGTCTTTTGCCTTGCTTTCACTGCTTGGGAAAGCCTTCTTAATGTTCTTACCTTTTGCACATCCTTTGCAAACACCTTCATGTTTGGTCTTGATTTCAGGAAGACCCTCTACTGCCTTGCTTGCAATTGGAAGTGGTCTATAGTGCATATGAGCAAGTCTTCTATGCCAAAGTTCACTTGGCTCCATGGATTCATGTACCATGGCATGTTTAGGTTGTCCCTTCAATTTATACAAACCTCCCTCTTTCTCTCCAATTACTACTGCATCATATATGGTCTTTCCCTTTGGCCACATTAGGACTTGGCCATCCACAAATGAAACCCTCATACCTTTTGCATCCAATGCAGAAATGGAGAGTAAGTTTTTCTTGAGCCCAGGTACATAAAGTACTTCTTTCATTTCCAAGGATTTTCCAGAATTTAGGTTGGAGGAAGCTTCACCACTTCCTTTGATTGGGTATTGATAATCATCCCCAAGTTTCACCTTATGGGGTGATTCATGTTCAGATAGATTCACAAAAGATTCCTTAAGCCCATTCATGTGTTTGGAAGCCCCACTATCAATCAACCAATCATTACAACCATGAGAGATGGTACCTGTGAGAGCAAAGATCAGAACATACTCTTCTTCACTTGATGAGTCATCATTCCTATCGCTTTCTGCCCTAGCCTTCTTCTTTGGGGGTTCATCATCTTCGGCAGCATGAGCATGAAACCTTCTTTTGCTACCCTTCTTCTTCTTATAGGAGATGTTGTTGTCCTTCTTGTTCTTGGGACAATTTATGGCAATATGTCCTTTCTCATTACAGGTGAAGCATATTCTTCTTTCTTTGAAGTGATGTGAATATCTCTTGGAGTGAGATGGCTCTCTCTTGGACTTTCCTTTCTTGGTGTGAGCTGTGAGAGCTTGATCTTCATTCCCCATATTTTCTTCTCGTTCCACAAGCCTTGCTTCTTCTTGTGAGTATTCTTCCCGTAGTCTACTGAAGGAGATCAACTTCCTCCTTGCACAAATTCCTTGGATGAAGGAATCCCATGACCTGGGTAGGCCATTTAGAGTGGTCATCACCACTTCACCATTCTCCACCATTTCATCCACTGCTTCTAGTTGTTCCTTGATCTGGGAGACCCTTGAAAAATAAGATTGAATGGTTTCTCCATTCTGAAACTTTACTCCTTTCAATTGGTTCCGTAGGGTCATCTTCCGATTTATGTTCTTCCCTTCAAACAGCTTGGTCAAAGAGTCAAACATCTCCTTGGGTGTCTTAAGAGAAGACACATGGGGTATGAGATGGTGTTTGATAGAATCAGCAATGATTCTCTTTTCCTTGACCAAGTTCTTCTTGTACAATGCCTTGGCCTCTTCATCCTCTGGGATAGGGATGTCTTCTTTCACATAGGAGTCCAACTCTTTTCTTCCAGAGTTAACCCAATCCTATTCTTCCAGGCTCGGAAGTTATCAGCCCCTTCAAGCTTATCCTCAAGCTTGGTGTGGAGAGACATCTTAAAGAGTACTTCAAATGGAAATAGAAAAGATTTAGATCTTACCACTTGAAGTGCTGAAAATTGGATCTGGTCCCGGATTAGGGTTTGTCAGAGAAACCCTAAAAATTGAAAATGTGAATTTCAAATTTTTGAAAGGATAGAAAGATGCGCCTTAGTTAGATGATCAGCCTGGTGCATTCAGAATTTGAGATCAACAAAGTATTGCCCTTCAAAATTGCCTTTTTGTCCTCCCAGGTTCACTGGGGAGAGCCCTGAATTAGGGTTTGAGTTTCCCGGAGATCTACCCAGCCAAAAATATCGATCCTAAGATCTAAACTTTGATTTTTGCAAGGAGCTTCCAGCTGTGTCTTCAGATTCCAGAAATTCCTATTTTTGTGGAAACCCTAATTTTTAGGGCCAAATCTGAAAATGATCAGAACTGAATTCTGATTGGACAGATAGATGCACCTTGATGAGTAGAGTCAATCTACTATATTGATTTTCAAAAAATCTGTGGAGAGAAACCCAATAAACAAGGAACTCAAGCTTTCGTCACTGCAAAATGTCTTCTTCTCAGGTTAGCTCTGATACCATGTTAAATTTTGAGTATTAATTCACAATACTATAGGATCTTTGTCTGAGAGAATAACATCTACAGTGTATCAATGCATGACAATCATAATATGACAAGCATCACAAGAATCAAAAGCATAAAGACAAGAGACACAGAGTTTCTGTGGGGAAAACCCTAAGGTGAAAAACCCAACAACTTCCTCAGAGATAGCGAGAGCAATGGCTCAACCAAAATACAACCAAATAACACTGAGATAGTCTCCTAGCAGATGATCCTCCTCCTCCTCACTAGTGCGACACTTTTGAGAGAGAGAGTGAGTTACTTTTCCGAGTGAGTAAAATAGAGATCTCCGATCTCTATTTGTACTTACCTTTTTGCCCAGTGACCTTATGGGGCTGACTTGTCTATCTAGATACATCCACATGTTATTATATATAATTTAGGGTTGACCCCACATGGTGGTCTAATAACCCATTGGCAAGTACACACACTTGCGACACTTGTCAATCCACATGACGACACTTCCTTATAGAGGAATAACACATCTCTTATAAGGGTACAATAAATATATATAAAATACACAGATGAAATACATTCTGAAGTTACATATACATCAATAGGGAAATTGTTGAGCCAAATGGGGATATGATCTCGTCTCAATCTGGCTTTGAAAGGGCGGCCAAGAAACATTTTGAAAAACTTTATACTAAGTCTTTTGCACTTAGTCTGTGTGCTCAAATGGAGGTTCTACACTGCATGCCCAGCATATTTTCCTTCGAGAAAAATGAACATATTGGGAGACCGGTCACCTAGGATGAGGTCGAAAACATTCTCAAGAAGATGGCTAAGGATAAAAGCCTGGGGCCTGACGGGTGGACCATGGAGTTCTACATTCAGTTTTTTGATCTGATGGGGAATGCTTTGGTCAAGTTGGTTGAGGAGGCTCGTACTACTGGCAGGGTAAGTGGTGGCTTGAACTAGACCTTTTTATCACCTATTCCTAAGATATCGAAGCCGCTTTCTTTTCAGGATTATCGTCCGATATCACTATGTAATCTACTGTATAAGATCATTTCAAAGGTGATAGCAGATCACATTCGTGATGGTCTATCCAAAGGTATTTCTTCTGAACAATTTGGCTTCCTTAAGCAACGTTTGATTTTTGATGCCATAGGGACTGCTCAGGAAACATTACATTTTGCTAAATCTAGATTTGGATCATCGCTGGCTTTCAAACTTGATCTTGTGAAGGCATATGACCTTGTGGATTGTTCATTTCTGCATCTTCTTCTTCTTAATGCTGGGGATTACAAATTGGATTCTTGGGTGCATCTCTTTTGTCAATTTTTCTATACTTGTCAATGGGAAACCTTCTTCTTTTTTTAAGGGTTCTCGTGGCCTGAGGCAGGGCTGTCCTTTATCACCTTTACTTTTTCTATTGGTGATAGAGGGTTTGAGCAGACTCATACACAAGGCAAAGACGCAAGGCTCGATCACTAGCATCAAGACATCAAGGCATATTTTTATCACACACTTACTTTTCGTGGATGATGTTCTGATCTTTGGAGATGGCTCTTTCGAGGAATGGAGTCATTATAAGGCGATACTTGATCTCTTTTGCTCTGCTACTGGTATGATTATTAGTACTCCCAAATCATGCTTCTATTATTTCCAAATGGTTGATGAGACCTGCGATCAAATCAGTGATATTCTTCCCTATGAGTTTAAGGCTTTGGAGGGGGGATTCAAATATATTGGGTATTACCTCAAGCCTAATGCTTACAGGGTTGCGGATTGGCACTGGATAATTAGTAAGTTTGAAAAAAAATCCATTCATGGTACTACCAGTGCCTATCTCTTGGTGGTCATTTGATCCTGCTAAACTCTGTTCTAGCAAATCTTCCCATTTACTGGTTTACTTTGTCCAAGGTGCCTCCTACAGTATTACACTAGATTCACAGGATCTCTTTTAGTTTTCTGTGGAATGCTCATAAAGATCGCTTAGGTAAGCATCTGATAGCTTGGCACACCATTGCTCGTCCTAAGGCTAAAGGTGGTTGGGGGATCAGAAATATCTTTTGGGTGTATCATGCTCTTCATTTAAAAATCCTGTGGACAATGAGGGTTTATGGGGTAGGGTCATTCAAGATAAATATCTCCATGGCATGTCCATCATCAAATGGTTCAAGGAACCAAATAAGAAACCTCAGAATTCATCTAATGTATGGAGTGGCCTCCTCGACTCCTTTCCTATGGTCAATTCCTTCACTGGTTGGCTGGTGGGGAACGATTTCCAGGTAAGAATTGGGGTTGATCCTCTTTATGGATGGAACGCTATGCTTAATATGGCTATTGTACAGGACTTAGATTCCTAGGATTATCTTTTCCTCAATTAGGTAAAGAACCCTCTTTCAATAGATTTGAGCAACTATTGGCACACGATGGCTGAGCTTAATATCATGGGTCAGAATGGCATGGAGTGGAACGCCTTTGTGGTGGGTCTCTCAAGCACAGGCATAACTCTAAATTCCCAGTTGGACTGTCTCAGGTGGGCTTGGCATGACAGAGGGGGAAAACTCACTACCAAGTGGGCATATCAATCATATGCTGCTGCACAGCCGGTGGAAACTCATTTGTGGTGGCACACTATTCTCTGGCAATGGAATGTACCTATTAAAGTTCTATGTTTCATCTAGCTTTTACTGAAGAACAAGGTTTTAACTATGGATAATTTCATGCATCGGGGTGGTATGGGCCCGAATTTATGCATGTTGTGTTTAAAGGGTGCTGAATCTATTGATCACCATTTTGTGCATTGTCCCACTACCCTTCAACTTTGGGACAAAATCTCCCATCACAGGAAGATAGATTTCTGCTGGAACAGGCGTAATCTTGATGACATTATTCATATATGGCACAATAGGCATTGGTCCACTATCTCCCTCCCGTTATATTTTGTTTGGGGAATTTGGAAGTGGCGGAACCATGATCTTTTCGAGGGCCTTGAACACCACTTTACTCGGGCCTATTTCTTGATCCTGCAGGTTATTACTGAAGCTGTACCTAAAAAGAATAGTTTGAAAACTCATGCTTTTTATGTGCCTTTGCTATCACACGCAAGCCCATTTGGTTTCTTTGATGGTGTGGCACAGGGGGGTAAAGTTGGCATTGGAGGTTTACTGTTCATTGACGATAATAATTTTTAGGAACTATCTCTCGGAGGGGGGTGGGGTAGCAACACTCGGGCGGAACTATTGGCCTTGTGGACCATTTTATCATTTGCTTGTTCCAAGAAGCTACCTACTCTCCAGATTTTCGGTGACTCGAATGTGATCATTAGCTGGGATACAGGAAAAAATATCTTGAATGTGTCTTCACTTCACCATTGGAAGATGCATATTACATTGCTTTTGGCTCATTTCTAGGATTACTCTTTCCAGCACATCTCTCGGGCATTTAATCAACATGCTGATTCGTTGTCAAAGCAGGGTGTAATGTTGGATGAGGGCACTCTCCAGGTCACCCCCTATGTTGAACATCTTGTGGGGGAAAGTTACTACATGCATGTATACTAATTAAAGCATGTTTCTGTTCTTTTTGGTTTTTGTCGTACTTATGTTGCACTAACTGATAGGAGGCTGGTTCATATGTTTTTTATCCTTAGTATTACTGTTTATCCAGTCTTTTTCAGTTGTATAGGAACATATGGTATACTTCTGTACATCGAATATTTTGTAAGAAGGTATGTACTTCTGGTTGCATTAGTTAGCCACTGATTATGTCCTTGGGACAAGAACTACTTGTCAGTTCCTTTGATTCAAGTAATAATAGCAAGCGACTTTTTTTCTGATTGAAAAATGTTGTTATATGTATTTAGATTATGAATAAAGGAATGCATATGTCATTATGTTTATACCTAATGAAGGCAGGATATATTGTAATCTACTTGGTTTCAATTAATTAATTTGCAATTAGTGTGTTGAAAGTTTAACTTTATAATCTAAAATATAATATATTTTAATTATTAAAAAAAGTTTGTATTCGCTATCTTATTGGCTAAACATACGACAAGACTATCGCTGTCATTTGAATAAAAAAAAAAAATATTAAAAAATTTCTAATTGGTTATTCCATACGCGGTGTCAGGGTTCAAATTTGAAGCCTTCAGGGCCCTTCAGAGGCCATTTTACATGTCATAGAAGACCACCTCAAATTTTACCATGCAAAAAGAATTTAATTTCATTGTAAGCCCTTCAATAATTAAATTAATCACTATTGTTTAAAATTACAACCAAAGGGTAGCTTCAAATTTCACCTGTCGACAATTTTCAGTGGGAAATTAGGAATGCGGCTACTAGCTAGGTGACTTGGGAGTGGGACTTGGTACTCGGTTACTACCCAATATCAATGTGTTTGGTCATCAATGGATCATAGGCCATTGACCCTCTAATAATATCATTGACCAGTTTATGTGGATGGGATTACACTGCGCAACCCATGTCTTGAACGTTTCTAAGTTTGCATGTTAGCGGTGAGTGCTTACGTGTTTAACACATTTAATGGCAACAACAACTTTATTAAATATGGTTGGTGGCTCATACATGTTGCTGGGAGAGGGATTACCAAGTTATCAGTTATCACATACCAATTAGTGACTTCTGACTTTGTGAGTTAATTTAGTATTCAATGTATAATATATTATGTTAATGTGCCCCGAATTTGGCATTTTGAACAAAATCCACAATCCAGAAACTTCTTGTAATGTTGCAATTTGTCGCTCCCACTCATGGCCCTTGCCAACAACCCTTTGTTTTCTTTGTTGTATCAAGTTTATCCTACCGTCTACGGCTCCCAACCTCACACGTTGTGCTTTCTTTGTTGTATCAAGTCAATCCTACGGCTCCTGAGTCCCACCTTGTGTTTTCTTTGTTGTATCAAGTCAATGCTCGAATTCCATGCTTCCATGGCTCCGACCATCAATATATAATATTACAGGAATACAAACAAGCTTTTGCTTATACACCTGCTTCATCATGGTCAAGCTACTTCCAAGTTCCACCTACCCTATCTCCTCTAGTCCTCCAGGAGAGTTTGAAAAGCGAAGCTTCCAATGCCGATGTTCCATAAACATATATAAATAAATTTGTTTTCTTTGATGAGCTCAACTTCAAGCCTGACTGGATTGCTAACATCCTATGAAATTACAGGTATGTACATCATTTTATCCATTCATGATCACATCAATTATTTAAAAATTTTGTAACTTCAAAGTTCAAACACAATATTATTATTTGATTGAAAAATTGTAACTTCAAATGGTCCTTGAAGGATTCAAATTTGAAGCCTAGACCCAAGAATGGGTTTGTCACAAATCTTCGTTAGATGTTGTTCAAAATGAAATTTATCGATTCCCAACCATATCAACAACAACAATTGCTTCTTTCTTCATATGTTCTATGTACATGCATATGATTCCATGTGCTCCTTGCCTTGCCCTATTTACCATTGTCACCGATCGAATCTCTTGAGAATTTAGACTCCCTTTAACTTTCTTGAAATGGAGGGGACAAGGAAGACCATTGTTTTCACTTTGAAACTGAGCCCTTCCTCAGACAGCTTCCATTGGCCATGGTTGCATCCCTACGGGAAACAGGTGTGCACATTGTGTTAGTTTTTCATCTTCTAATTCAATATGATCTAGGATCTTAACTGAGAGAACAACATGTATAGCATATCAAACACAAGAGATAAGAGACACAAAGCGTTTCATCGGGGAAAACCAAGAAGGTGAAAAACCCTGCAACTTCCTCAGAGATAGAATGAGCACCAATACAAAGATCACAAAGATCAAACCCAGAAGATAGATGTCACATACCCCAATTTTGTAAAAATTATGCAGTATTTTATTATATTCCTGAGACATTATGTTAAATTTAATGCTAAGTAGGAGTTGATGACTCAGCAGAGTCACTAGAAATGGAATGTAATTCAGAATATTTTATTATTAATAAATAAATTATGGAGACAACAGCATGGGAGAGCTGTTAAAAAGAGGTTACTGGTCAAACTGGTGGATGGAACTAGGTGGAAAGGCAAAAGACAAGTGGCAGCATCCTCAAACACTTCCTAAGTTGCAGGTGGCAACTTCCTTATATTTGGGGTCATGATTCCCCAAGGAAGTTGAATCAGAGCAGGTGGCTCATTAATGACAGTTAACCCAACAAAGACCTAGGCAATCTTTTAAATAGTACTCAATGAACAGAGTTGGGGGTTCGAATTGTTCTGGAGGGAGAATACATTCAGTTCAATGTTATTCAGGAATCCCATTGGGGAAGAGGGAAATACAGTAAGGAAGTTGTTTGAGAGGAATGCTGCAGTAACTTGGTTCCATTATAGCTGTTTGGGCTGAGTGAATTATTTTGCTACACCTAGTTCCAGCCAGGGAGATCAGAGCAAGCTCAGGGGTCCTGAGAAGTGCTGTCTAGGCACTCTCCAACAGTTGGTAGGGAGGAACAGCCTCCCATTGCTGTTGTTGTCCACAGTTTGAAACAGGTTCTGCCATCTATTTCTATTTGTTTATTAAGTATAAATGAACGTATGTTATGTTTATCTTCTTTATGTCTGAATAGTAATTAGTTTAGTAAAGGTAGCATCCCTGAATATCAGTAGTATAATTATTGAAGAGTTACTATATTTTCCACATCCTTTAATATCATTATTACATTACTGATAAGGTATCTCTAACACATTCCATTCAATAGTAATACTTTAAGTAATAGTTAATTTTTGTAATTATAAACCTAGTTTAATCATGATTGTTATATAGATAAATAAGGTCTACGTATAAGAAATTTTATGTTGTGTGTTACAAAATTTATTTAACAAATATAGGAGACAGTAATAAAATTAAACCAGATAAATTACAGTATTAAATCATTATCAATAACATTGCAGAAGAATGGTAGCCTTAGTTCGAATATCTATAACAGGATACAAACCCTAAGACATAAATTTAACCAGTAACAGTTTATTAAATAAATTAATACACAAATCATTGTGCAGAAACCCTAACAGGAAATTATCACAAGGAATTATCAACAGTTCAAATAACTTAGCTATTAATTTAAATAGTAGGGGTAGCAGATTAGTATCTAGCTCAATATCGAGCTTAAACACTATTGTAATATCTTTCTTTGACTCTCAATTATCGACAGAGTCTTAATCGTAAAACCTAGTTATTGTTTTAAACACCAAAGAAATAGCCTAATAGTAATTTAACTCATTTATCGAGCTCAACAGTAAAGTAATATCATTTTATTATTTTCTTTTACTTTCAAATAACAACAGAGTCGAAATCGTAATGACAAAAAGAATAACACAAACCATATCATAACTGTAAGATTTAGTTTAAACCCTATCTTTACAGACTACAAGTAAAAACAAATACTGGGAATTGAAGACCATGTTTTCACCTACGGCCGCAGCCTAAATTCCTAATATAAGCATTTATAAAAACATAGAAATGACAAATACACGCGTTAATCACCAGCTCGAATACATGAGAAACTTTTAATAAGTTATATTATCAAAACCTGGGGTGGAAACCCTGAATAATGTAAGAGTTTAGCAACAAAATAAAATTATCAAAGCACATTTACAAAGGAGAAACGTATTTTAAAGTCTTATTACAAAACCCTGTTAACAACCCTAAAACGAGTTAAGAAGTACAATAATAAACAACATAACGAGGCCGTAACCTTAGACAGGCTCACAGCCTTGGTTTTCATTGTTAGACATTAACCTTCAGTAGAAAAACCTAAGTACAAAAGGAGGGACAAGCAGTTACTATGTTGACCGAGGCCATAATCTACTCTTACATTACAGAATGAACTTATCAAAAGAGTCGTTCGCATCACTCAAACCAAAACCCTAACCACTCTAACAACCAGCAAGGAGGAAAAGCCATGGTGAAACCAGGCTTACCAGGTTAAGCAACCAACTGCCGAAGCTTGTGTCATCCACGCTGCAAATAGAGCCAGGCCTGCAACGAAGAATTATTACCAGTTAACATTTAAATGTTGTTGTTTGAATTTAAACGAATTCCTGTATTTAGAAAATGAAAAGGAATCCTGTAGCTTATCGGTGATTTAAATAGAGTTCAATCACAGTAGAAAGTATGTTAGTCATGAGCAGAAGAAGGGTAATCACCACCCTTATCACTGAAAGAATCGAGCTGGCAGAAGCAAATGGTACCTTCCACGATGGAAGCCTTGACAGAACTCAGTTAAGTATTGCAGTCGCGCAGTAACAGGGTTAACAATGGCAGCCAAGGAAAAACCCTAATTTCCTTTCAATAACGTCATTACCGATAACAACAAAATATAATAACTCCCACATAGTGCAGATGACAAACTCGAAGGGCTAAAGCAGCATGGAAGCTATTTTCGACAGTGCCTCAGCGAAGTTCGGACAGGAGGGTTTCACAGAGCGACCAAGCCCGAAGGCAATGGAGGAATGGCAATATAGGGTTTAGTCAACGTTTAAGTATCACAAATGCATGGCCCTGTAGCAGCCACGTAACTGTTTAATAATTGACAAACAGTGGGTCGACTTTCCATAGTTCTACAACGAAGATCCCCATCAATTGTTTGCCAAATAAAAATGATAACATGGATATTCCATTAGGGTCGTGACATCATAGTTTAAATTGCTATTATAATCCATAATTCAAAACAATGCCATCGAACTTTGCATATTGAATAATATCACTTTGCCCTACAACCAATAAATCATGCATTTGTCATTAGTGTTCAAGATTTCGATGAGAATCTCATCATTTGTTGCCAAATAAAAATCATAGCAAGGGTAACAGAAATATTGCATGGTGATCATAATGGGTGTGTTATCATAGCTTACTTACCATCCTTTTAACAATCAAAACATTACAATAATGCCTTCAATTCTTGCCTTGTATCGATCCAAACTTGAACTTATGAAACCATGCATTATAAACATCATTTAAAATTTTGGTCTTGAAGTATTCTAGACACAAAGAAAATTTATTTGCATTAGAAAAGTTATAAAGATAAGGGTACAATGTAAGCTATATGTGGTTCATAAAAACCTATCACGACATTGCCAATCACCCTAATCTCATGTGCTAAGACACAGATCTTTTCCTTAAGTCTATGAGTAATGAAATGATATTGGATTTAGTGGTTACAATTATGCTACCATAATGCTAATTGCAATAGCTGTACACAGATGGTATATGACTAGCTAGTCCTTCTTAGGGTGACTTCCACTTGTAGGATGCCAGTTACATAGTTCTTAATTTTGGATCAAGGTTACTCTAGACTATTTCACTTATTGTTACGATACAATAACAATCGCTTAATTGTTCCAGATTCCTTATAACAAGTAGATGAGTTTACTCAAGATAGCTTATAATTCCTAAACCATTGTCAATCATAGACATAAGAATAATTCAGCAATCCATACAAATCCTGAGATGATAAGAGGAGACAAGTAACTGATAGATCTTGCAAATGCTAGAGACAAGCAAATTATATTTTTTCTGCTCCAGATCCTATACTATTGCAGTTGCAAATCAAAACATTTTCTAAACTAAAAACTCGATATAATGCGATAACTGAGCGAGTAAAATTTGGTTTGAGTATGGTCACCCATTTGTATTCCACAGTGCTAATTATGAAGCATATTTTGCAATACAGTAGTATTATCAAAGAACAATTATTCCACAGAGTTGTTTAATTCATTGATTCTCTAGAAACATAGCTATCACATTAATTAGTCATTTCTAACTCACTATCAGTACGATTATAAGAAGATCACAGGAAAGATTCTACCTTTAAACACTGGATAACCTGGTTAGCATGCTTAGACTTTTTACTGAATGATTTGGTACAACTAACTATTTTATAATACTTTAAAGATTTAAATGTAGCGGTCCGCACATTACCTGTATATCTGTAAGAGAAAGACAAATTTGATGCATTAGCTCGGAAGCTAAGCAAGCCCAGTCTGCTATGGCAACTCCCCCTTGTGGTTGAAAAACAGAAAACAATCAGCAACGGTAAAGAAACTCATATCAAAATCTAAGTATAACAACAGATCATTCAAACACATTTATGATTACTTTAACTAATCAAACAGATCAATGAATGCATTTATTAATCTAACTTGCTATTTTAAAAATTTTAAAATTTTCGGAAATTTTGGGTTTTGACATGTGGTATCAGAGCATGGTTCAAATACTAGGCCTTGATGTGGTCCAACTAGTTTCCGCAGAATGGTGACAATAAAAAGAAAATTTATATATATATATAATGTACTAATTTGTATTTTTGTTTCCTTTAAACAGAGCAGAAAATTTCCTTTTTCTGAATCTAACAAACAGGTATGGAGAAGCTAGGAGAATATGCTGAGGAGGAATCTCCAAACACTGAGACAAGACCGATGTCCAGAGAACCTGTGATGGAGGAGGTAATTGCTCACTCCTCAGAGCTGATGCAGACTATAAAGGGTTTAAAGACTGAGATAGAAATAGTCAAGAAGGATAATGAAAGGATTATGAAAACGCAAGAGCAGTTAAATCAAATTTTGATAGAAAAATTTCAGACTGACGGAAGAAGCAAAAGAGCTGAATCTGAAGGAGCTAGTCATCAAAAGGGGTCTAAAAGGGTGAAACTAGTTAAATCAGACAGCAGTTCATCATCTGAAGGAAGAAGGGAACAACAAATATATCACACTACTAGTGACAGTAGTGAGGATGAGTTGTATAACAGAAAGAAGAAGTTCAGGCCTTATGAAGAGATTTCTGGGGAGTTCAGAAAAATAAAACCCCGAACTTTCAATGGAGAATCTAAAACAGGAGAAGAGGCAGAATCCTGGTTATTCGGGATGAGAAAATATTTCCAAATATACAACTAATCAAATCAGCTGAAGGCAAGAATGGCCATCTATAACCTTTCTGGAAAGGCGGATATATGGTGGCAAGACTTGAAAAGGGTCAAGGGGATCAAAGAAAAAGAGGTAAATTGGAGTACCTTTAAAAGGTACTTCAAAAAGAAATTTCTGTCCGAACAATACTATGAAGAAAGGGCCAAGGAATTTTATGAGTTAAAGCTAGGATCTATGACCATGAAGGAATTAAATAGTAAGTTCTTAAGTCTGTTAAGATATGTGCCGTATTTTGTTGAAGAGAAACCTAAAGTACAGTGGTTTCTCAACTGCCTGCCATATCATATAAACGACAGAATCGAGTATGATAACCCCAAAAATCTGGAAGAAGCTATGTGAAAGGCTAATTTCTGTTTTGAACAGAATAAAAAGAAAGAAGGAATAGCCAACTGGAAGGCTAAAAAGAACAGTAATCAGCTTGAGTACAGGAAAAAGGAGTTTGTACCCCAGAAAAATTTCAAGAATAACCATAACAGAAGCCATTCTAATGATAAAAACTTCCAGGGAAGCAAAAATGGAGCTGCTATTAATCCCAACAACTTTAAAGACAGCAAGGAGGCTTCTAACAATCATGGAAATTACACTAAGAATTTTGAACGAAAGGAGCCTGTTAAGTGCTGGGAGTGCAATGGCCCACACTATGCTTCAGTTTGCCCAAATTGGAAGAAACCAAACAGCAATATTCATACCATACAAGATGAAATGACTGTCGGAGATTTTGCAAGGACTATGCCCCGAATCAATGCAGCGTTGGAGAACCGCCAAGCTGATTATCAAACTTCCATGGTGGAAGTAGGAGGTATGGTTAACAAAACCCCTGTAACTATATTAATAGATCCAGGTGATAGCCTTAGTTATATTTCACCGCAGATAGTAGAAAAGTGTAATCTGACTGTTGAAAGATTTGATAACTCTTGGTCAGTACAACTAGCTACTGGGGCAAAAAGGAAGGTGAACTGTTATGTTAAGAAATGTACTTTAGATATGAACGATTTCAAAACTACTGTTAAATTAAATATTCTGCCACTTGGTTCATATGACATACTTATTGGTATGGACTGGTTAGAACAGCATAAGGTAGTTTTAAACTGTTTTGATAAAACCTTTACCTGTGTGAATAATAATGAATAGCCTGTAACGGTTAAGGGTATTCCTAGGAAAACTGTAATCAGGCAGATTTCTGCTTTACAACTTAAAAGAGCAGTCCGAAAAGGGTGCAAGGCCTATGCTGTAACTATTATAGATGAGGCAGTTAAGTCTGAAATAAGCAAGATAAAAGTTGAGGATCTTCCTGTAGTAAATGAATTTATGGATGTTTTTCCAGCGGAAATTCCAGGATTATCTCCCAAGAGAGAACTGGATTTCACAATTGAGCTGGTACCAGGTGCTGTACCCAGTTCAAAGGCTCCGTATTGTATGAATATTCTGGAGCTTAACGAATTAAAAGCACAGTTAAAGGAATTAATAGATAAGAATTACATTCGACCCAGTGTGTCCCCTTGGGGAGCACCAGTAATCTTTGTTAAAAAGAAGGACGGAACTATGCGACTCTGCATAGATTATCGTCAACTCAATAAGATGACAATTAAAAACAGGTATCCGCTGCCCCGCATAGATGATCTGTTTGATCAGCTACGTGGAGCTACGGTGTTCTCTAAGATAGACCTGAGATCAGGTTATCATCAGGTAAGAATTAAAGAAGAAGACATATACAAGACAGCTTTTAGAACAAGGTATGGACATTACAAATTTGTTGTAATGCCATTTGGGCTTACTAATGCCCCAGCCATCTTTATGTGTTTACTGAACAACATAATGCATAAATACCTGGATAAATTTGTCGTCGTATTCATTAATGACATTTTAATTTATTCTAAAAATAAAGAGGAACGTAAAGAACATTTATGGATAGTCTTACAAGAACTGTGAGAACAGCAGCTCTTTGCGAAGTTCAGTAAGTGCGATTTCTTCAAGGATGAAATCCAGTACTTAGGTCACGTAGTGACTAAGGAAGGAATTTCAGTTGATCCTGAAAAGATCCGAGCAATCGAAGAATGGCCAGTACCAAAAGACGTAACAGATGTTAGGTCCTTCATGGGAATTACCGGTTATTACCGAAGATTCATAGAAAGCTTTTCAAAAATAGCCAACCCAATCACTTCCTTGCAAAAGAAGGGGAAGAAATTTGATTGGAACTTAAGGTGTGAAGAAAGCTTTAAGAAATTAAAGACTTTATTAACGACTGCGCCTATTCTAAGAATAACGGATCCTAATAAGGATTTCGTGGTTTACACCAATGCTTGTAATGACGGTCTAGGCAGAGTGTTGACTCGGGATGGGCATGTCATCGCCTATGAGTCCAGGAAGCTGAAGATTCATGAAAAGAATTATGCCACTTATGATTTAGAATTAGCTGTTGTTATTCATGCTTTAAAGATGTGGCGACACCACTTAATAGGCAGAAGGTTTAATTTAATGACTAATAATAAGGGTCTAAAATACCTTTTAGATCAGCCTAACTTAAATGCAAGGCAAGCCAGATGGTTAGCCTTCTTAAGTGAATATGATTTCAAAATTCAGCACATAAAAGGGAAGGAAAATAAGGTGGCTGATGCTTTGAGCAGAAATGCAAAGTTGAATTTTACAACAGCTATCAACACTTATACCTCTGATTTAAATGAACATCTGACTGAAGGGATAAAATTGGATGAAATTTATCAAAATTTACAAGCTACAGCTAAAGAAGAACCTACAGAAAGTTTGATAAAGGGATATAGTCTAAATAAAGATGGATTTTTATTGTTTAAAGACAGACTATATGTTCCGAGTGTATCTAAAGTTAAACTGTTAATTATGGATGAAGTGCATAAAACCCCTTACTCGGGGCATCCAGGCTACCAGAAGACTGTCACCATGTTGAGAAAAGATTATTTTTGGCCTAATATGAAATCTGAAGCAGCTGAGTACATAGCTAGATGTTTAGAATGCCAATAAGTAAAAACAGAACATCAACACCCAGCTGGGTTACTGCAACCTTTGCCTATTCCTAGTTGGAAGTGGGAAATAATCAGCTTAGATTTCATTACTCGATTACCCAGAAATCAAAATCAGAATGATTCAATTATGGTGGTAGTAGATAAATTAAGTAAATCAGCACACTTTATTCCTGTTAAAACCACTTACAAGGCTGCAAACATAGCTGATATATTTCTGAAGCAGATTTTTAGGTTACATGGTGTCCCAAAGGTTATTATTTCAGACAGGGATCCTAAATTCACCGAAAATTTATGGAAATCTTTGTTTAAGGGATTAAACACAACACTGAATTTCAGCACTTCTTTCCATCCTCAAACGGACGGACAGACTGAAAGAGTTAATCAGGTATTGGAAGATCTGCTAAGAATGTATGTTAAGGATCAACCAGGTAAGTGGGAGGATTATTTACATTTAGCAGAATTTGCATACAATAACAAATATCAATCGTCAGCTAAGTTCAGTCATTTTGAAATTCTTTATGGGCGTAAATGTAACACTCCTATCTCTTGGAATAACCCAGTAGATAGATTAGTGTTAGGTCCTGAATTATTGAAAGAAATGGAACAAATTGTGAAACAAGTGCAGCAAAATTTGAAGATTGCCCAGGATCGGCAAAAGAGCCAAGCAGATTTGAAAAGAACTCCTAAAGAGTTCCAGGTGGGTGAGCATGTGTTCATAAAGGTAAGACCAAAGAAGAGCTCCCTAAGATTAGGGAGTTGTGCAAAATTAGCACCACCTTACTGTGGTCCGTTTGAAATTTTATCTAAAATTGGTCAAGTTGCTTTTCAGCTAACATTACCACCTAATTTAAAAGTGCACAATGTTTTTCATATTTCTGTTCTGAAAAAGTACGTTCATGATGCTACTCATGTGATTGATTGGAACGTTGTACAGGTAGAACCAGAAGGGGAAGTTCTGGTGGAACCGGATTGTATCCTTAGGAGGAAGGAAATTACTCTGCGGAACCACACAATTGGACAGTTGAAGGTGCAATGGAAGCACCTTAGTCCTGAAGAAGCTACTTGGGAACTGGAAAGTAAGATGCGGGAGGCATACCCAAATCTATTCCAGAAGGTGGCTGAGAATGAGGAATAAGTAACATCGAGGACGATGTTACATTTTAAGGGGGTGTGTATGTCACATACCCCAATTTTGTAAAAATTATGCAGTATTTTATTATATTCCTGATACATTATGTTAAATTTAATGCTAAGTAGGAATTGATGACTCAGCAGAGTCACTAGAAATATAATGTAATTCAAAATATTTTATTATTAATAAATAAATTATGGAGACGACAACATGGGAGAGCTGTTAAAAAGAGGTTACTGGTCAAACTGGTGGATGGAACTAGGTGGAAAGGCAAAAGACAAGTGGCAGCATCCTCAAACACTTCCTAAGTTGCAGATGGCAACTTCCCTATATTTGGGGTCATGATTCCCCAAGGAAGTGGAATCAGAGCAGGTGGCTCATTAATGACAGTTAACCCAACAAAGACCTAGGCAATCTTTTAAATAGTACTCAATGAACAGAGCTCGGGGTTCGAATTGTTCTAGAGGGAGAATACATTCAGTTGAATGTTATTCAGGAATCCCATTGAGGAAGAGGGAAATAAAGTAAGGAAGTTGTTTGAGAGGAATGCAGCAGTAACTTGGTTCCATTATAGCTGTTTGGGCTGAGTGAATTATTTTGCTGCACCTAGTTCCAGCCAGGGAGATCAGAGCAAGCTCGGGGGTCCTGAGAAGTGCTGTCTGGGCACTCTCCAGGAGTTGGTAGGGAGGAATAGCCTCCCATTGCTATTGTTGTCCACAGTTTGAAACAGGTTCTGCCATCTATTTCTGTTTGTTTATTAAGTATAAATGAACATATGTTATGTTTATCTTCTTTATGTCTGAATAGTAATTAGTTTAGTAAAGGTAGCATCCCTGAATATCAGTAGTAGAATTATTGAAGAGTTACTGTATTTTCCACATCCTTTAATATCATTATTACATTACTGATAAGGTATCTCTAATACATTCCATACAATAGTAATACTTTAAGTAATAGTTAATTTTTTTAATTATAAACCTAGTTTAATCATGATTGTTATACAGATAAATAAGGTCTACGTATAAGAAATTTTATGCTGTGTGTTACAAAATTTATTTAACAAATATAGGAGACAGTAATAAAATTAAACCAGATAAATTACAGTATTAAATCATTATCAATAACATTGCAGAAGAATGGTAGCCTTAATTCGAATATCTATAACAGGATACAAACCCTAAGACAGAAATTTAACCAGTATTAGTCTATTAAATAAATTAATACACAAATCATTGTGCAGAAACCCTAACAGGAAATTATCACAAGGAATTATAAATAGTTCAAATAACTTAGCTATTAATTTAAACAGTAGGGGTAGCAGATTAGTATCTAGCTCAATATCGAGCTTAAACACTATTGTAATATCTTTTTTTGACTCTCAATTATCGACAGAGTCTTAATCGTAAAACTAGTCATTTTTTTAAACACCAAAGAAATAGCAGAATAATAATTTAGCTCATTTATTGAGCTCAACAGTAAAGTAATATCATTTTATTATTTTCTTTTACTTTCAAATAACAACAGAGTCGAAATCGTAATGACAGAAAGAATAACCAAAACCATATCATAACTATAAGATTTAGTTTAAACCCTATCTTTACAGACTACAAGTAAAAACAAATACTGGGAATTTAAGACCATGTTTTCACCTACGGCCGCAACCTAAATTCCTAATATAAGCATTTATAAAAACATAAAAATGACAAATACATGCGTTAATCACCAGCTCGAATACAAGAGAAACTTTTAATAAGTTATATTATCAAAACCTGGGGTGGAAACCCTGAATAATGCAAGAGCTTAGCAACAAAATAAAATTATCAAAGCACATTTACACAGGAGAAACGTATTTTAAAGTCTTATTACAAAACCCTGTTAACAACCCTAAAACGAGTTAAGAAGTACAGTAATAAACAACATAACGAGGCCGTAACCTCAGACAGGCTCACGACCTTGGTTTTCATTGTTATACATTAACCTTCAGCATAAAAACCTAAGTACAAAAGGAAGGACAAACAGTTACTATGTTGACCGAGGCCATAATCTACTCTTACATTACAGAATGAACTTATCAAAAGACTCGTTCGCCTCACTCAAACCAAAACCCTAACCACTCTAACAACCAGCAAGGAGGAAAAGCCATGGTGAAACCAGGCCTACCAAGCTAAGCAACCAACTGCCCAAGCTTGTGTCATCCACGCTGCGAATAGAGCCAGGCCTGCAACGAAGAATTATTACCAGTTAACATTTAAATGTTGTTGTTTGAATTTAAATGAATTCCTGTATTTAGAAAATGAAAAGGAATCCTATAGCTTACCGGTGATTTAAATAGAGTTCAAGAACAGTAGAAAGTCTGTTAGTCACGAGCAAAAGAAGGGTAATCACCACCCTTATCACCGAAAGAATCGAGCTGGCAGAAGAAAATGGTACCTACCATGATGGAAGCCTTGATAGAACTCAGTCAAGTATTGCAGTCGCGTAGTAACAGGGTTAACAATGGCAGCCAAGGAAAAACCCTAAGTTCCTTTCAATAACCTCATGACCGATAACAACAAAATATAATAACTCCCACACAGTGCAGATGACAAACTCGAAGGGCTAAAGCAGCATGGAAGTTGTTTTCGACAGTGCCTCAGCGAAGTTCGGACAGGAGGGTTTCACAGAGCGACCAAGCTCGAAGGCAATGGAGGAATGACAATATAGGGTTTAGTCAACGTTTAAGTATCACAAATGCATGGCCCTGGAGCAGCCACGTAACTGTTTAATAATTGACAAACAGTGGGTCGACTTTCCATAGTTCTACAACGAAGATCCCCATCAATTGTTTGCCAAATAAAAATGATAACATGGATATTCCATTAGGGTCGTGACATCATAGTTTAAACTGCTATTATAATCCATAATTCAAAACAATGCCATCGAACTTTGCATATTGAATAATATCACTTTGCCCTACAACCAATAAATCATGCATTTGTCATTAGTGTTCAAGATTTCGATGAGAATCTCATCATTTGTTGCCAAATAAAAATCATAGCAAGGGTAACAGAAATATTGCATGGTGATCATAATGGGTGTGTTATCATAGCTTACTTACCATCCTTTTAACAATCAAAACATTACAATAATGCCTTCAATTCTTGCCTTGTATCGATCCAAACTTGAACTTATGAAACCATGCATTATAAACATCATTTAAAATTTTGGTCTTGAAGTATTCTAGACACAAAGAAAATTTATTTGCATTAGAAAAGTTATAAAGATAAGGGTACTGAATGTAAGCTATATGTGGTTCATAAAAACCTATCACGACATTGCCAATCACCCTAATCTAATGTGCTAAGACACAGATCTTTTCCTTAAGTCTATGAGTAATGAAATGATATTGGATTTAGCGGTTACAATTATGCTACCATAATGCTAATTGCGATAGCTGTACACAGATGGTATAGGACTAGCCAGTCCTTCTTAGGGTGACTTCCACTTGTAGGATGCCAGTTACATAGTTCTTAATTTTGGATTACGGTTACTCTAGACTATTTCACTTATTGTTACGATACAATAACAATCGCTTAATTGTTCCAGATTCCTTATAACAAGTAGATGATTTTACCAAAGATAACTTATAATTCCTAAACCATTGTCAATCATAGACATAAGAATAATTTAGCAATCCATACAAATCCTGAGATGATAAGAGGAGACAAGTAACTGATAGAATATCTTGCAAATGCTAGAGACAAGCAAATTATATTTTTTCCGCTCCACATCCTGTACTATTGCTGTTGCAAATCAAAAAAATTTCTAAACTAAAAACTTGATATAATGCGATAACTGAGCGAGTAAAATTTGGTCTGAGTATGGTCACCCAGTTGTATTCCACAGTGCTAATTATGAAGCATATTTTGCAATACAGTAGTATTATCAAAGAACAATTATTCCACAGAGTTGTTTAATTCATTGATTCTCCAAAAACATAGCTATCACCTTAATTAGTCATTTCTAACTCACTATCAGTACGATTATAAGAAGATCACAGGAAAGGTTCTACCTTTAAACACTGGATAACCTGGTTAGCATGCTTAGACTTTTTACTGAATGATTTGGTACAGCTAACTGTTTTATAATACTTTAAAGATTTAAATGTAGCCGCCCGCACATTACCTGTATATCTGTAAGAGAAAGACAAATTTGATGCATTAGCTCGGAAGCTAAGCAAGCCCAGTCTGCTATGGCAACTCCCCCTTGTGGTTGAAAAACAGAAAACAATCAGCAACGGTAAAGAAACTCATATCAAAATCTAAGTATAACAACAGATCATTCAGACACATTTATGATTACTTTAACTAATCAAACAGATCAATGAATGCATTTATTAATCTAACTTGCTATTTTAAAAAATTTAAAATTTTCGGAAATTTTGAGTTTTGACAATAGATGTTTCTAGTAGCTACTCCTCCTCCACTTGTGCGCACTCCTCTTTGTCAACTATGCGAGTTGGATGAGTGAGTGAATGAATAGAATGAGAGAGACACACTCTCTATTTATACAATGACTTGACTTGCCTTTTACTCTAACTGGGCCTACTTCTTAAGGAAGCCTAATAACCCATCCACATGTCACTAGGCCCACCGCACTAGGTTGGTCTAATAACCCTTTGACCCACACTGGACCGACCCCTCTAAGGTGGTCTATTAACCCATCAAATATAAGTTACGACACTTACAATGTAACTTGCGACACTTGCAAATACAAATGACGACACTTCCAATCAGAGGAATAATACATCTCCGTTGGGGATACAATAAAGTACAAATGTAATATACAAGTGAATATCTTCCGAAGTTACAAATACATCAACACTCCCTCTTAACTATGAAGGTATTCTCTTGACAGAGGTCATCAATACATATAGGCACAAGTCTTCAATACTGGAGCAAGAGCATCGTCACTGGATCACGGAGCATCATCGTCACTGCTATTGTACTTGTCATCTCGTTCACTAGTGCTATCTCTCAATTCTTCTCATCATAGGAAGTTCTACGGAGGCAACCCCTTTTCATGTTGGATGTAGGCCTAGCCTCCTGTAGGTCTTCATCATCTATGCAAGCTGGCCATCCTATGGAATCCTCAGGGATGATTATGTGCATCAACAAAACCTCGGAAGAGCATCCCAGGACCGATTACGAGCTTACTGCTCAACCTATTGGATCTCCCAGGGAACTATTACATGTGACCTCCACGAAATCTTAAAAGAGTGTCTTGGGACTTGCAAGATCGCTAAAGAGCATCCGAGGACTGATTACGAGATTATTGCTCAACCTATCGGATCTCCAGGACTGATTACATGTGGTCCCCACAAAACCTTAAAATAGTGTCTTGCGACCTACAAGATCTCTAAAGAGCATCCCAAGAGTTTTACATGCCTAGCACAACCTATCGGATCTCCAGGACTGATTACATGTGGTCTAGCAAAACCTTAAAAGAGTGTCTTGCAACTTGGAAGATCTCTAAAGAGCATCCGAGGACTTTTATGTGCATAGCACAACCTATCGGATCTCCATGACCGACTACATGCTTACCTCGCAAAACCTCGAAAGAGCATCCCAGGACTGATTACAAGCTTACTGCTCAACCTATCGGATATCCCAGGGAGCTATTATATGCTACTGCACAACCTGTCCACGGCCATGGAGTATCATCCTGATACTCATGATCAACCTGATCATCCTCGCACGGAGCATCTATGCATCTCCTCTCCACTCGGTCTGCCTACATTTTACTTATGCTTCACAACCTATCCTCTACTCCCTCGTACCACAGAGTTAGTATGTATAACGAGATCTAGGGGCAGGGCTATAAGGAAGAAGTAGCCAGGGTCCATAATAAGCTATTGAGAACAAAAGTTGCCTGGAGTCGGATAGTTCTCTTTGTTCAAACCATAACATAGCATGTAACATGTAAGGAGCGCTTAAACTTATTCTATCCCAAGTACGTGTGGCATTCATAGTGTTGAATGAAAAATTAAAACATATATTGTTGTCATTGGCATTCAATTCTGTTGTAGGGTAAACAATTAGAGTGACAAAGAAACTTGCTATTGGTTTTCAATCCAATCCAACTTCTTTGTTGAATTGTTCTCTCTGATAGAATTTTGTGAAGGAGGATTATAAATGGCATAGGCAACACAGTTGTTTGATAGAGTTGTATGAAAGTGAATTATGGTCCTCAATTCAAAGAAGTAAAAAAAATTTGCCATTCAAATTCTTTCCCTTCACCTTTTTTATTGCCTTTCTGCATACATCTCTATTGTTCACTAATTTAGCAATAGATACAGACCAGACTCAACGTCCAATGTTTTTTGCTTTTGATACAATTTCTTCCTTTTTTGGCTTACATTATCATTTTTTTCCATTGTTAAGTAGGCTAGAATTTATATTAGTTTGAAGAACACTAGTGATTTACAAAGATTGAACTTTTCCAAGAATAAGCATCGTGTTGCTTTTAGAAGAGTTGAAGAACCCAATTCTGCATCGAGCTTGTATTGTTCGAAGCAGCCTAGGAACCCATTTTAAGAGGTATTAAATATTATTAAACTGGTTAAAAGTTGGATTGGAATTGGGCTAGCAAGCTAACTATAGCTTCACTAATGTAGAAAAAAAAATCTATAAAATTATCACACTGAACATCTTGAAAGTGAATTTTCTATGTGTCTCCTAAGTTATGTTTCACTAATAAATTCCTAGACCATGAAAGAGTAAAATAGTATTAATTTTGGCTGTAAGGATGAAAGTTGGAATGGAATGGGGTTAGCGAGTTAACTTATTATTATACTGGTTAAAAGTTTAAGAGGCAAGAAATAAAGCCTTTAAACTTTACTATGTAAGTAAACAATGAAATTTTGATGTACTAATACATTTTCAAATGAAAAGAATGACTTATTTTTACATGTCAGCATTGAAGGGTTCAATATCTCATAGCCCTTCAAAGTGAAATGGGACCCCACCCTTAAAATTTGATCCTGCGGGGTGTCAATGTTTATAAAAATAAATAAATTAAAAAAATTATTTAACATGCTTGTAATTTATTGCGGTAGTCCTATTCCCATATCTGGCTCGTCCGGGTATGACATGGACTTTAATGACAATACCATGGACTTTTATGATAGGAAACTGATGGACGGCTGACGTGTACGAAACAAAAGAACAACTGATAGCACCAGATTGTTAGCATCACACCGTTCCAAAGTTTTCTGGGCAGGATTAATTTCATTTTTAATTATATTGCATGCGAAACGTCAAAACCATACTTAGCAAATCAAAGATATATATTAAATTGGGTCATAACGTCATAAAGTAGAATAATTTTAGTGGGATAGTAGGAGGTTTGACCCATTTTTTAACCATTAGTGTAAGTAATTATTATATTTATTTTTGTTTTCAGTGTTAATTAATCAATTAATTATTTATTAATATTTTAATAAATTTATTAATCATTATAAATATTACAAAATTATAAACATTACAACACAAGTCTAGATATTAATATATATTTTTATCATTATCATAATGTTTAATTAATATATATTTTTATCATTATCATAATGTTTAATGTAATTAAAAAAGTTTGAAAAAAAAATTAATTATTATATAATAATATGAAAGAACACATATAGATATAGAATAACATAGAGGTAGTTTTACTATAATTTAATTATAAATAGAATATTTTTTTAATATTTATCATCTCAATAAATAAATAATTAAGAACAAATGATCTATTTATGTTTTCATATTAAAATTTTATTTAATAAAATTTAATTAAAAAAATGGAAAAAAAATAATTATTATAGAATATAATGAAGAACGCAATTATATATTGGATAACATAATGGTGGTTTTACTATAAATTGTTTTTACTAATATAATAGTTATAAATTGATAATTTAATTATAAGTAAAATATTTTATTTTTTAATATTTATCATTTTAATAAAATGGTAAGGCTCAAACCATCTAGTTATGTTTTCATATTAAAAATTTATTTAATAAATTAAAAAAAATTAAAAAATAAAAATTTTCATTTTTATAAATAAATATTTATATCTTTATATTTAAAATTTTATTTAAAAAATTAAAAAATATTTTTTTAAGTTTGTATTTACATTCTTATTATAAATATTATTTTTAAAAATTACTATTCACATTTTTACTTACATGTAATTATGAACTATGTATACTATGATGCACATGCAATAGGAAGTAGTCTTTCAACTTATTCACATTTTTACTTACATGTAATTATGAACTATGTATACTATGATGCACATGCAATAGGAAGTAGTCTTTCAACTTCTCCCTAAAGAGTTTGAAGAAATATATATATATTTTTTTATATATATTATTATATACTCTCATCAAACTAATATATATGGTTGTAATTTAAAATTATATGGATAAGAAAATAATTATATTTTTTCTTTAAATGTGTAAAAATGTTTGTCATTCACTTCTTATCATTTTTTTCAATTAGTAAATCAATTTAGGGAATTCTATACTAATAACTACACATTTTAATATTTATAATATGAAGAGTGTCTATTATACATTTAATTCTTCTAAATTCAATATCATTCTCTTATTCATTTAAAAATATGTTTTTTTAAAACTTTTTTTAAAAGTAAGTATAATGTAGTTCTAATCATTAAATTAAAAATAAGGTTCAAATTATGTAGACATAATGTTTATCTATTAATCTATACAATTCAATTACAAAAACCTAACCTAACGTGTTAATCTATAAATCCTTTATTATTTAGTACAAAACAACCTATATTAATAAACATATTTATTTTGTATAGAATGTATCACTATCATTAGCAATCTATATTGAATGCAGTGTGCTTTTGCATAGCTTTAAAATGTTTCATTGTTTATAAATCAAATAGCAAGGTTGACTTATGTATTGCTTGTTTTGCATATCAAATGATAAGGTTGTCTTGTTTATTGCCTATAGCCAATGGACTGTCTTCAATATTTCACTTGTAAACAAAATATTGTTGTTTGTGATATTTTTGTCTATTGTTTCACCCATCATTTTCCATTCCCAATAATTTGACATAACCATTTTGAGCATGCCTGTGAAGTCACAATCTACCAATTGAAAAACTATTGAAAACCTTGTTTGATACTCAACCTTAGGCCAAATAAAATATGTCCACCAACATAAAATCAATATTTAAACCATTTATTTTCCAAGTGCCCTTTAGCAGTCAAGGTGAAGACTTTAGGGATCTAACAACTGGTTTATTCATTTTTGTGCATGTCACCATTGAAAAATTCAATGGTGACATTTAATTATGTGCATGTCACCATTGCAGAAATTAATGGTGATGCTTAATTTTGTGACTGTCACTATTGAAAAATTCAATGGTGACAATTAATTATGTGCACACCACCATTGTAGAAATTAATGGTGATGTTTAATTTTGTAACTGTCACCATCAATGAAACTTCGATGACTATCCTTAAAGGCTCATAACATTTAAAAAAAAAATTGAATAGAAATGGTGATCATCCCTTTTCGCACATTGCGAATGAGGTTATGGTGATAATCATTAAAGATAGGTCACTGTTGTTCTTTGGCATTGAAGACGATCACTGACCATCACTAATAATGATTATTGGTGACGATTCTAGTGCATCTCCATATCTCCTTTACTTTTGGCTATGCTGCCTTTAGCGACGTTTAGTTTTTGGTGACAGAGGCCCTTTTGACCATTGCCAATGAGGTTACGGTGATGGTCATTAAAGATATGTTACTATTTTCCTTTGGAATTGGCGATGGTCACTGACCATCACTAAGAATAATTATTGGTGACGGACCTAGTGCATCTCCATATATCCTTTACTTTTGGCCATGCTACCTTTGGTGACGTTCATTTTTTGGTGACAGAGGCCATTTTGACGGTCATTAATGAGGTTATGGTGATGGTCATTAAAGATATGCCACTGTTGTTCTTTGGAATTGCAGACAGTCACTGGCCATCACTAATAATAATTATTGGTGATGGACCTAGCGCATATCCATATCTCCTTTACTTTTGGCTATGCTGCCTTTGGTGGCATTCAGTTTTTGGTGTTGGAGGCCCTTTTGACCATCACCAATGAGGTTATGGTGATGTTTTTCGCCAGTCACCACGGGCCTTTTTTCTTATAGTGTGCCTTCACTTCCATATCAATGGGGAGGGTAACTTTCTTGCCATATAGAAGTTCATAGGGGGTAAAATGTATGGTTTTCCTCCATGTATTATGGTAATACCACAGAGATTCTGGAGGTATATCAACCCTATCTCTAAGATGTAGTTGGACCATCTTAGTTAATATGGATTCAAAAATATTAAGTTAGTACCTTTGACCTGCCCATTGGCATGTGGATGATATGGTGTGGTTACCCTATGCTTAATATGATATTTGTTTGCAATGGATAGAATAAGTTTTGAAGTGAGATGTGCCCAACCATCTGTGACTATCTCTCATGGAAGCCCAAATAGGTTGAAGATTTCCCCATATAGAAAATATGATAGTTCCTTCTTTGTGTCTCTTCGAAGTGCATTGGATTCTACCTATTTAGTAACTAATTTGTGCAAACCAAAATATAGGTCTTTTACCCCCTACAAAGTTTAAAGCCCATTTCTTGAAGGGATCTACCATGAGATGGGTTTGAAGTGACATTTCATCTAACTTAACATATCATCTTATTCTCTGGAATCTATCATAACTTTTCATGTATTCTCATGCATCTCAAAAAATAGTGGGCTAGTAATACCCCAGATGCATCACTTTGAGAGAAGATTTTTTTTCGATGATGTATCCTCCATAGGGACCATCATGAAAAGCCTTTAGGATATTATAAATTTCACCCCCTCTAACACAACATCGAATTATCATATTTGGACTAGTGTAAAAGAGGTAGCCTTCAATCTAGGAAAATTGACTGCTCTACTTAATAATTCTATGGTCCTCTATCTGTGAAAGATGTGCTGAAAGTTTCTCTACAACAAAGTAGTTATCAATATATGCAAACTACAAATTGTTAGGAATTAATGCAAAATCATGCTCATCAAGGAAAGTATATTCAACAGGATGCACAACTCCATCATTGGTAATCCAAGAGAGGAATTCCTCACCAAGGTTGTCCTTTCCATGCCTATCCAAGATGGTAATGTCAAATTATTATAATAGCAATAGCCGCTTGGTCACTCAGCCAATGGTAATGGATTTATTCATTAAGTAGAGAATGGAAGAGTGGTTAGTGTGTAGAATTACAGGATAACCCACTATATAATGATAGAACTTATTTATAGCATAAACAATAATGATTAATTCATTCTCTATTACCATGCAATCTAATTCCATAGGAGCTGTTTTATTATTGATGAAATATATAACGTAAGGATTTTTTCCTTCTCGTTTCTTGAGTACTACTCCAATGGCATTGTCCAAAGCATCTATGGATATGTCAAAGGGAAGGGGCCAATTAGGTCGTCTCAAAACTAGTGTTGTGGACAATTTCTATTTTAACATTTTGAAGTACACCAACATTGGTTAATCTGACTAAAATTTTCATTTTTAGAATGTAAAGAAAATAAAGGACATGTAATTTTTGTAAAATTTTGAACAAACTATCGATAATCCTAAGAAACTACGTACCCCTTTTTGTGTTCTCAGAATCGGTATATTAACTAGTACCTCAATTTTCACTAGATCCACTTGAACACTTGTAGAATAAATATGATGACCTAAAGAAATACCTTCAGTTAGTAACATAAAACATTTTTCATTGTTGAGGGACAAGTTTACCTCCTTACATCGTTTGAGCACCTTCTCCAAATTGGTTAAGGTTTCTTCAAACGTATCACCATATATTGAACTCATCCATGTACACCTCTAAACAATCATGAATCAAGTCTAAAAATATATTGAGAAATTCCCATTGAAACGTAGTCGGTTCATTACATAGTCCAAAGATACCCAATAGAAAAATGTTTCCCATGAGCAGGTGAAAGTGGTTTTATCTTGGTGCTTGGGGGAAATTCGGATTTGGTTTTACCCACTGAACTTGTTAAGGAAATAGAAGTATTTATTTCCTACTAGTGTGTCAAGAACGTAATCAATTAAGGGTAAATGAAAGTAGTCCTTGTGGGTGGCTTTATTTAGTTTTCTGTAATCAACACATTTTTAATTTTCTTTAGAATGGTCACTAGTGGTGAAACCCATTAGCTTTTAGATACAGGGTATATGAAGTTCATAGTAAGCAATTTCTGCAACTCATTTTTACTATCTGACATAGGGTATGATTCGTCCTATGTTGGGGCTATTAGATAGGTTATATATATATATATATATATATGATGGGTGCATAAATCTATATCGATTCCTTCACATATCTATATAGTCCTAGGAAAATGCATCACTATGTTTTTGTAGCAATCTAATTAAAAGCTTTGTCTGATGGGATAATAGTTTAGAAATTTTAACATTTAATACTTTAACTAGGTTGATATCTATTGACATGTTAATGGATCTAGTTATATTGTAGAGAGGATTAGGAAAGAAAATTGTTGTTGTAGAGGAACTAACCAATGAATAGTTTTCTTAAACACCAAGATCCAAAAATTCAATTGAGGAATTAGATGGTGATTGTGATGATGAGAAAGAGTTAGCTAAAAAAATATTGATCACATCATGATCCTCAGTCCATTCCTTGATGGAGAGATATTGATCTATTGTAAGCAGTTGATGGGCACTCTCTTCATCATCATTGTATTCCCCTTACACCCATGTTGGTAATTCTTGTTCTATAGTTTGCTTGGAAAGGGGATACATGGTGATTTTATTCATAGAAGTACCCTGAGAGATGGTCATGTTCCTTGATCTACAACCAATGTAAGGATCGTATTTGGATAATCATGACATCCTCAAAATCAAAGGGTAGCTTCCTAAATTATACTTGGTCTATAATCATGAAATCTACAGGATACTCCTATGAATATACATAAACCACAACATCTTTTATAATTCCCTCAGGTTTGATAGAGTAGGTAGGGTAATTGAGTGTCTCGATAGAATATGTGGGATGTGTTTCTTTATTATTTGGATTAGAAATAGGTTTTGCAAGAATTTGTGGCTGTTGAGGTGGATTATTTGTAGGTAATGACATCTATTGAAGTGGGGGTAATTACATAGGTGAAACTTGAGAACACTAAGGAAATTGTTGTTGGTTCCCAAAGGAAGGACTCCACCACCCTTTTTTCCATGGAAAATTTTGAGGGTGTGGAGGAATCCATTGTTGTTGATGCATGGAGAGGTACTAGGATTGCTATGGTTGTTGCAATTTTGAATTGGTCCAATAAGTATTATACGATTTCATGGGATTTGGTACCATACCTAAAGGAACAGGTTTCCAGGGAAACTTTTGAGAAACGAAGCATAGTATTTTCCCTCCGTGTTTTTATTCAGATAAACTTCCTTTATCCTTGGTAAGGAGGGGTAGTTGTTAGTAGAGCGTTCTTCTTCACAGATTTCACAAATCTCCATCCTATGCATTAGACAATATTTAAAAGGATGTTTCTTTTTTGCATTTGGGGAAGAAATTAACATTATTAGATCTTATTCATCTTGATTCTTCTTGACATGGAACATATCCAAATTTGATCTTAAGGAACTGAGCATATTAGTTTTGAAGCCTTCTAGTTGGTTGCTAATTGCCACTGTACTGATGCCATCCCTAGATGTCTTAGTAATTATGGTTACCTTGTCCCTTGGCCCTTTAATTGGCATAAAATTTCCTCATGAATCTATTTTGTAGAGGTCACATATATCATCATAATTCAGGTACGATATATCTCCATCTCCCATCAAATTTAGAATGTTGAACATCCTCTTTGATCCCTCTTAGAAAAATAATTTATAGAGTTTTTGTTGGAAAATGTAATGTTAATTTTGGAAGTGTAATGATGTCTAGTGTGATGTCGTATGATGTCCTATCTAGAAAAATAAGGAATAATTCTCTTCATAAATCCCTTTCTTATGTAAAAGGAGTATCCCACATGTATCATGGAGTAATATTCTCATATTACCATTCTTTATATAAGGGAGGTGGAAAAATATTTATCCCACATGTATTATGGGATACAAATTTTCCATACCTCTAGCTATGTAATAGAGGTGAAGGTGACCTTTGGGAATGTTGAAAAATATATTGTGAAATATTGTAAAGCTATGATAAGCATATATGGGTGGTTCTCAAGATTGTAAGAGTGGAAGTCGTATGAAGAATAAGAAGATCAAGACTTCCCATGGATGTTTCTCCCTTTGGAGTTTTATCATGTATATCTAGTGTACTCTCTCTTTTCTCTTTTCCTCTCTTGTTATTTGATTATTTGGTGTTTTTGTTAATAGGATATTAGACTAGTTACATTATGGTTTTTTATTTAGATGTCAATAAATTTATTGTTGTATGTTTATATAGATTTCTCAATATTCTAACATGATATGAGAGTTGGTTACTATGCTCTACCTACTTCATTAAATTTTTTGTAAATTATCAAGAGCCAAGTTCTTCAATATTTTTTGTTGGGCCCTCCTTCTCTAGTATATTTTCCATTAGATCTAGACAACCATTGAGGTTTTTCTTTACATCTAGGCATTTTTCTACATATTTGAGAATTATTTTCTCAAAACCTTAGCCTCACTATTTAATTTTTAAAAAAAATCATGTTTTTACATTCTTTTTCTATAGATCTATAATTGAAATACATTGTGGTATAACTAGCTGTCAAGGATATATCTCTCTTGCAACAGATCTGGTTATTTGTATGTTTCTGGTCATTGTTTTTTTTTTATCCAGGTGTCCTTGACATTCATGGATTTGTAGTTTTCAAGTAGTGACATCACATACATGGGTTTCAAAGAGTGAAGGCACATACATGTGTTCCCTTCCTTCACTAAATCCATATACCCACATGACCTCTATTCCCAAAAAGCACATACACTCAGATCTGAAGTGAAAATTTTGTTGTAAATCGATTATTTTTGTTTTTTTTTAAGAATTTTGGTAGATCTGTTGGTTTGATACTGCAGGGTTACAACTCATTGGTGAGAATTTGAGTTTTTATTCATTGTTTCTTCCAGTCATTAGTACTTGCATTTTTTGCATTAGGGTTTAATTTAGTTTCTTAATCATCATGAGTTCCAAGGTAGCTTATGTTCCTAAGTTAATTGGAAATAACTATCTTGTTTGGAAGAGAAAGATGATTGACATTCTCAAGAGTAATAATCTTTGACTCTTATTTAATGGTGAACATAAGAAACCAACCTATGCCAAAAACTTATCTATATGGGAATATCGTTGTGATCAAGTAAGAGGACCCACTGGTCAAACTGTTTAAGTTAGTTTATAGGTGCATAATGAGGTTGAAGATACCTTGGTTGAATTATGGAAAACTTTATCTTATTTATTTGATTATTATGATGATGTTTAAGCTTATTATATTGAAAATAAGATTCATGAGCTTGATCCTAAATAGTTTGATAGAATTGAGTCATGCCTTGTTGAACTAAAAACATATATTGAAAAACTAAATAATTGTGATCAAGATTACAAGAAAACTGATACTACCCTTATTATTCTTGTAGAGCAAAAAATACCTTCTATCCCAACTAGGAATAAGGCCATTAAAATGTCTAATGGATCTATGAAACATTCTTTGAATATTTTTGTAAAGGTTTGATTTGTGAGCAAGATTGATTGATTGCATCAAGTCAATTAAATATTGGTAAATCTCTAATGGCACATAGTAAAAATAATCCTCATAAAGGTTTTAATAAGAACCCTAAACCTCATGCTAAGGTTCCAAACCATCACACTTCTAATGATAATTTTGATCATGCTCCTAAAAAGAAAGTATTAAACCCTTGTAAGTATTATGGAAAAACCAACCACAATGAGAAGATTTGATTTAAACTGAGGCGTGAACTTGCTAAAGCCCAGAAGAAATCCTCTGAGGAACAATAGGTAGGTATTTGTTCCTATTATGGTCACCCAAGTAAATCCTCTTCTTCTATGGAATGGTTTATGGATTATGGTGCTTCTAATCATATGATTGGTACTACTTCTTTGTTTTCATCTCATGACACTAATAAGCACACAACACATAAAGTTTCATTTAGTGATGGAAATCAATTTTCAGCAGTAGGTGTTGGTGATATTAAAGTTCCTAATAGTAGATTGGAAGATTTTTTTCGTGTGTTTTTCATGTTCAATCCATGCCCATAAATTTGCTTTCTATTTATCATGCTTATAAAAAAGGTTATAAGTTTGAAGCATGTATAGATAAATATGTTCTTAAAGAAATTAAAAATAACTTCAAAGTTGTTTCTTTTAGTCCTATTGATCATGAATCTAGTTTATATAAATTTATTGCTTTTAATTCAACTAAAATTCAACCATTTTATTCGTATTATGTTCATGTTAATGAACAGAGTAAATTATGGCATGAAAGATTAGGTCACTTGAATTATGGTAAAATAAAACTGTTATTTAAAATGGTACTTGTCTTACCTTCAATTTATTCCACTAAAGGTGTTTGTTACGGCTATGTGTTTGGTAAACATCATAAGGAAATGTTTGATAAGGGTAAATCTTGGCTTGGTAAAGAAAAATTGCAATTAATTCATAGTGACATATGTGG
Source organism: Larix kaempferi (assembly GCA_027924585.1). Lineage (NCBI taxonomy): Eukaryota > Viridiplantae > Streptophyta > Pinopsida > Pinales > Pinaceae > Larix > Larix kaempferi. The sequence goes on along the minus strand of BSBM01001219.1, from coordinate 5,097,990 downwards.
TCCTCTTGAAACCCCTTATCTATCTCATGTTGTCTATTTTCTTACTCTAATTGATGATTACTGTGGAAAAACTTGGGTATATTTTTTAAGACATAAAAGTGAATCTTTTGGTGTATTTCAAGAATTTAAAGCCTCGGTTGAAAATGAATTTGGTAAAATTGTTAAGACATCGAGAACTAATAATATTGGGGAGTTCACTAAAAATAAATTTAATGCATACTTATCTAAACATGGTATTCAACATCAAAAGATGGTTCCTCACACCTAAAAAAACAAGAATGCCAAAAGGAAAAATAGAACTTTGGTTGAAATGACTAGATGTATGCCTTATTCTAAAGGATTACATAAAATATTTTGGGTTGAAGCTATTTTTTTGCTAATCATATTTTGAATAGAGTCCCTACTAAATCAATTTTACGGGTTACTCCCGAAGAAAAATGGAGTGGAAGGAAACCCGATATTAGTAACTTTAATATACTCGGCAGTGAATGTTGGGCCCATATTACTAATGAAAAACATAAAATTAAGATCCCAAATCTCACATATTTTCATTTGTTATAGTGAGGATTTTAAAGCTTATAGTTTATTTGATATATTTACCAAGGTGTTATCATCTAGCAAGATTTTCATTTTAATGAAGTATCTCCTCCATATGTGTCTGTCGAACCTCATGTTACCTTGAATTTTCCTCCATATTCCATTTTTCCCATATATGTTACCTATTCCTCTAGTTCTTAGATCCTATTTCACCTAATTATTCAAGTGATCCACTTGAATTCTCCTAATATACTAGCATAGTTCATGATACTACTCCTCTTTGATTTTGGCCCTCGAAAACACTTGAATCTACAAGTTCTAAGGTTGGTATTCCATTCGACAATTGATGGACTAGAGCTGAATTTGCTCTCATGAAAAACGTATTTTCCACAAATGATCCGTACATATATGCTCAATCTAAAGACAAACCTAAATGGGAAAAATCAACAATTGTAGAGTATGACTCATTAATGAAGAGCAAGACTTAGAATCTTGTTCCCATTCCTCATGGAAATAATTTAGTTGGTTGTCAATGGATTTATAAAACAAAGCTTATTGCAAAAGGACAAATTGAAGAAAATAAAGACCAGTTAGTAGCTAAAGGGTTTTCTCAGCCAGAAAGTATACGATATACTAAAACATTTTCTCTTGTTGCTAAAATAAACGCTATATGAACCATAATTACTCTTGTTGCATATTTTCGATGGGAAATTCACCAAATGGATGTCAAGAATAAATGGCCACCTAGTTGTATCACCTCTAAAACTTCAAGTTTGGTATGCAAACTAAACAATTCTTTATATAGTCTTAAATAGGCACCTAGAGCTTGGTATGAGAAAATTGACACGTATTTCTTGAAGAATGGTTTCAAACGGTGTATATCTAATCCAATCTATATGTTAAGTACTTTGATGGTAATGTATTAATTGTGGCTCTCTATGCGGATGATATAATCCTTATGAGAAACCATCTTTCATTAATATGGGAGTTTAAAAATGATCTTAAGCATCAATTTGAAGTTACACATTTAGGTCTACTGCAATATTTTTTGGGTCTTCCTATTTGGCATATGGATGATTGTATCTTCCTTTATCAACCTAAGTATGCTTTAGATTTACTAGCACAGTTTCATATGAGTGATTGTAATCATTCACCTACACCATTTCATTATGGAGTAAAGTTAATTGTTGGTTGCGATACTCCTCTTGTTGATGCCATTATTTATTGTCAACTTATGAGGAATTTTTTATATTTGACACATAGCAATCCTAAACTTTCTTTTGTTGTTAGTATGGCCTATAGGTTTATGGAAGAGCCTCATTACAACCATTGGAAAGAATCCAAGAGAATTCTCAGATATTTGTAGGGGACATTACATTATGGTGTTTTCTATTATAGTAGGGATATAGTTTCACTCCTTGGTTATATAGATTTTGATTGGGAAGGAGATAATACCAATAGAAGGTCTACTTCATGGTACATCTTTCATCTTGGTTTAGGTCTGATTTCATGGACCAATAAGAATTTGAGAACACATTCTCTTTGTTCTTGTGAAGCATAGTGCAAGGCAACTAAGCAAGCATCTAAAGCAACAATGTGGATCCAACATGTTCTTATAGATATTGGAATGGTTCAGAAGTCCCCTAGTGAGTTAAGATGTGAAAATCAAAATGCAATTCAACTTGCATATAATCTAGTGTATCACTCCAAGACCAAACACATTGACCTTGGTACTCAGTACATTCGATATCTTGTTGTATATGGTGTTATTTGTTTGGATTATTGTCCCACTAAACAACAAATAATAGATATCTTCACCAAATCCATGACATAGGTGAAGTTTGTGCATCTTCGAAACTTGTTGGGAATGCATAAAGTTGTCATCAAGTGGGAATGATAACGTAATGCCATCCTCCTCCATGTGCATTCCTTCACCCTAGTCATCATTAAGGATGAATTTTGGAAGTGTAATGATATCTAGTATGATGTCATAAGATATTATGATGTCCTATCTAGCAAAAGAAGGCATAATTCTCTTCATAACTCCCTACCTTATGTAAAAGGAGTTATCCCACATGCATCATGGGGTAATATTCTCCTATTACCATTCTTCATATAAGGGACGTGGAAAAATATTTATCATAGATATATTATGGGATGTAAATATTCCATACATATATCTATATAACAAAGGTGAAAGAGACCCTTTGGGGATGTTGAAAATTATATTATGAAATATTGTAAAGATTTGATAAGCATATGTGGGTGATGCTCAATATTGTAAGACTGGAATTTTTCTGAATAACAAGAAGACCAAGCCTTCCTATGGTTGTTTAATGAAATAGATATTAACCATGAAAATTACACGCAATGGATATTAACCATGAATCATCAAAAATTAATAAAACATGAAAGTAAATAAATTTGTTCACACACTAATCCTACAAATCAAAATACAACAACACCTGTTTATCGGAGTAATCCCTAATTCCTTGGAAAAGGTGCTAGAGGTATCCTACAATAATAAATAAATAAACTCAAATGCACATGACCAAAATAGTAACCAAGTCCATCTATTTAACTAAGCAAGAAGTCTATTACAAAGTTTCAGTATATTTTCTCTCTAATTGTTGGTTAGCGTCCTAGTGCTAGGAACCTGTCTTTATAACATCCCACAAAAATCTAAAATTATCAAACAGTTTTAGACAAACTTGAGAACCCATGGTTCTCAAGCTATCCTCATAATTATTAATAAAATGTTAAAACATGAATTTTCCATTCAATCTCATGTATGGTTGGTCAAGTTGACCTTCCAATGTATTTTCTATTAAATATGAAATCTATTTTAACCTTCACAACTATAAACCAAATACAAACATCTTGTGAACATCTCATTGTAACAAATCTTCTTCCTAGAAATCCAAACTCTATATAGCTCATGCCTTGTCCTTACACATGGAATCCTAAGAGTGAGACTCTTCACTAGTACATGTGCACATTTTTCCCATAGAAAATCATTGCTATTGCAACACTTGTCTGTTGCTATAGCGACAGACATGACCCCTTTTTTTCGTGGAAAATTTTTCATCGTTGTAGAAACACTATACAAGGTTCATCTCTATACCGACATGAAAGATATGAAACGTGGTGTTTGTGGGTTATGTTTAAAAAATCAAACAGGGTCGCTATAGCGACCTTCAATCGTCGCTATAGCAACACTTCTTCATCGCTATAGCAACACTTCTTCGTCACTATAGCGACGGTCCCTTGGAACACCAAGCGATGGATTTGCAGCGAAGAGTCCGTCGCTTGTATAGTAATTTTGTCGTTTGATGCTCCAAGTGGCCATCGCTATAGCGACAACTAGTTTACTATAGCAACGAACATGTCGTCGCTATAGCGACGAGAACTCATTATCGGATGACCAAGTATTATTTCTAACCATTGCTATAGTGACGCATTTTATTTTTTATTTTTAAAAAATAAAATGGTGTGAGGACATTAGAATCCATTTGGATCATTAGGAGCAGGGTTGGAATTTCACTAGAATCTTACCTTTCATACTATTTTCTTTAGACGTTTTGGGGTTTACCATTTCCCTTCATTGAACGTTTTACTTAAATATATACCTGTCAATAATAACGTTTTAATGCTTTAATTTGGAAGTATAAAATGAACTAAATAGGGATCAAGGATATCCAACCACATGTATTCATATTTCTTTTTGCAAATATACTCGAGAAATAACATCATAACATGCAACTTATGTTCATGGAATTTAAACAAACTCATGTATTGTCTAGCCAATAAGAGAATTGAAAATCATCCAAATTAAATGACTACAAGAATACAAGAATATTTGATGAAGGAGAATATGATAATCTTGTGTTGAAAGCAATGAAAATTTGTGCTTAGCTTTGGCAGCTACTATTCAGTTGCTAAGTATTAAATATATATGGTAAATGCATTCCATATCAAGCAACATCTTTGGCTGGTTAATTAGAGAGACGTGAAGGTCATCACAAGAAACCATTACAGAGAAGTGCATTTGGTGATAGTTGCTCAGTCCCTCACACTAGCATGAATCCAAGCATGGCTTACCACCATAGTTTACACAAAATGATAATTTAGTTAAATAAAATGAGTCAAACATGGAACAATTTACTATTCCAAAGGAGGCTTCACATTGAAACCCAACTACATTTTACATGAGATTTAGAGTGCATAAATTAGTGCAAGATCTTCCATACATATCAAGAATTATGGAAATGACAAAACACCAAGAGGAATTCCAAATGCCTTGCGTCTAACCCAAAGGTAAGATTTGGATTAACCCAACACACACCATGCATACCATCATTATATGCATGCACAAACATATTTAGGAGTTAATATTAGTTAGTGGAAAAGAAACTTCTCCTTTAGTTTAGAATTTCACCACCTCCCTCTAAACCATCCAAGGAGTTTGGGGCTTCGTAAATGTTAATTTTTCGATAATTTCATTCCATTATCATTCAGGATCACTAAGAGAATAACATGCACAACATATCAATCATAGACACAAAAGAAATCAAACAAGAGACACAGAGTTTCACCTGGGAAAACCAAGAAGATGAAAAACCCCACAACTTCCTCAGAGATAAGATAAGCCACAAACCAAGATCACAATGATCAAACCCAATAAGATGTCTCTAGCAGATGCTCCTCCTCCTCCACAAGTGCGCCACTTTCTGTCTTAGCTATGCGAGCTTGAGAAGTGAGTGAATGAGATAAATGCGAGACACAACCTCTCTATTTATACACTGACTTGACCTGCTAATAATCCACTGGAGCCAACTTACTATTCAAGTCTAATAACCCAACCTCATGACCTAATCAGGGCCGACCCCACACTAGTGGTCTAATAACCCATCAATACAAATGACGACACTTGTCGATACACATGACGACACTTCCAAATAGAGGAATGTAACATCTCTAATGGATATACAATAAAGTACAAATGTAATACATAGAAGAATATCTTCCGAAGTTACAAATACATCAACACTCCCTCTTAACTAGGAAGGTATTCTTTTGTCACAGGTCATCAATACATATTGGTGCAAGTCTTCAATTCTGGAGTTGGATCATCATCATTGGATCACGGAGCATTATCATCATCACTGTTGCTGTACTCGACATCTCGATCACTGGGCTATCTCTGAATTATACTCATCATAGGAAGTTCTACAGAGCCATCCCTTTTTCATGCTAGATGTAGGCCCACCACCTATAGGTCTTCATCATCACTGGCCATACTATGGAATCCTCAGGGGTTATTACGTGTGTCAACAAAACCTCGCAAGAGCATCCTAGGACCGATTATGAGCACACAGCTCAACCTATGGGATCTCCCAGGACCTTTTACATGCCACTGCACAACATGTCCATGGCCACAGAGTATCATCATGATACTCATTATCATACTGATCATAACATCATTCACGAAGCACAACCCAGATGCACATCACACAACACTTACATTCATCGGCATGGGAAGACACACTTCAACCATCCGTGAAAGGCTTAGCACTTATATCTACGCCATGGGAAGACACAATTCCACCATGTGAGAATGGCATCGCACTTACATCCATAGCCATGGGAAGACACACTTCAACCATGCTAGGAATGGCACAACACTTATATCGCATCCATGGGAAGACACACTTCAACCATGCTCAAATGGCTCCAGCCCTTACATCTGCACCATGGGATAACACATCTACCATCATGTGAGAATGGCTTTAGCCCTTACATCTGCTCCATGGGAGAACACATCTACCACCATTTGAGAATGGCCCCAACAATTATATCACAACCATGGGAGAACTCATCAGCCACCATGTTGGAAAAGACAGACAATTACATCGCGACCATGGGAGAACACATCTACAACCATGTCTGAAAATCCCTAACTGTGCATCTGTGTCTTCAGAACTCATCACCGATAATCCAATTGATTATGCAATGTATCTACCTGATACATATAATCACATATGATCATGCTGATCATCATCATAGCATCATCCTGATGCATATCATCCAGAGTATCATGTTGATACTCATCTCACATGATCATCCTGATCATCATCACTGCATCGTCATGATGCATACACATATACATGATCCAACTTATCATACCAAGCATCCAATTGATGCATATACATATACATGATCCAACTGATCATACCAAGCAACCAACTGATGCATATACATATACATGATCCAACCGATCATACCAAGCATCCAACCGATGCATATACATATACATGATCCAACTGATCATATCAAGCAGTAACTGGAGCATCGTCCTGATGCTCATCACACAGCGCTTACATCCACAGCTATGGGAAGGATCCTCCTCTCACAATGCTTGGAATGGCTCCCGCAAATGTGTCCCATCACTTCTTCCTCGAAGTATATTCTATCTGAAGAACACCAAGCCTCTCCCTGAAGTACTCAAACTTCACTTTGGCTAGTGGTTTCGTCAACACATCTGCAACCTGCTCATCCATCGCAACATACAGGAGCTTCACTGCTCCACTCTGCACCATATCCCTGATATAGTGATATTTGATCTCAATGTGCTTCTACCTGTCATGGAACACCGAGTTCTCAAACAACTTCACACAACTCTAGTTGTCAGAAATGATACCAGTAGCATCCAACAGGAGATCAAATAGCTCAGACAGTAGCTTCCTGAACCATACTCCCTCACAACTAGCCAAACAAGCTGCAACATACTCTGCTTTGGCTGTACTCAGTGCTACACAAGACTGCTTCCTCCTAAACCAAGAGATCACACGTAATCCCATATTGAAGTAGCACCTCGAAGTGCTCTTCCTATCTGCAGCACTGCCTGCCCAATCTGAATCAACATAACCCCCCAGGTTAAACTTTTGATTCACATCATACTTGAGCCCATAATAAACTGTACCCTTTAGGTACCTTAGAATATGCTTTACAACAACCAGGTGAACACTTCTCGGATCCGTCAAGAACTGGCTCACTGTGTTCACCGCAAAGCAAATATCTGGTCTCATATTCATTAGTTACATCAAGGACCCAATCATCTGACGATACATCATGACATCAACCGGCTTAGATGAAGCATCGCACAGAAGCTTTAGATTTGATGTCATAGGTGTGGCCATGGCCTTGCAGTCCATCATCCTGAACCTCTTCAGAATCTCTACTACATACTTCCCTTGTCCAAGGAAGATTCCATCTGCACTCTGCCACACCTCCATGCCTAGAAAATAGTGCATCATCCCCAAGTCCTTCATCTCGAAATAGGCAGCAAGCTTCCTCTTGGTATCGGCAATCAAACTGTACTCACCTGTAACAAACAGGTCATCCACATACAAAAGTAGTATCACTGGATTGCCTACCTCAACCTTGTTGTAAAGGTTGGAATCTGCTTTACTTTTGGTAAAGCCCAAGCTGGATAAGAAACTGTCCATCGTACCATACCAAGTCCTAGGAGCTTGCTTCAAGCCATAAAAGGATTTCTTCAACCTGCACACATATGACTCCTTGTCATTGTTAGGATATTCCTATACTCCATCCTAGTCCTACCAACATTTTCAGTCTTGCATGCATTTCTGCATGCAGCATGCATTCTGCATGCATGCATGCAATTGCATGCATCCCAGTCATCAGTCCCAGCACCTAGCCTCAGTTAGCCAGCCCTCGGGAGCTTCTCTCAGATCAGTTTTATCCCTTCTAGAGCTTAGTGCACCCTTCCTCCTTGATTTAAGGAAGCCACTCATCCTCCCTCACCTACCACTAAGTTGCACTTCAGTTAATTGAGTTATCATCAGTTCTTTCCTTCATTTAAGGCTAGACTAACTCTCAACTGACTGTATCACTCCGATGGACCTCCAGTGAGACTATACTGCCCATTCTGACTCCAGCTAGCTCCTCATGCACCCTCCACTGGGCCTCCTTCATTTAGTTAGTGCTAGTTACACTCAGTTACACCTACCACACTCAGTTAGACTCAGTTTGACTGATGGTTGACAGTTACTTGAGCATTGATGACTCCGATGATGATGAAGACTTCTAGTTGTGATCTGATGACACTACAGTGATCTTTTGATCACTCCATGAAGGCTAATTCGAATTGACACCTTGGCATTCGAATCCTCATGCATTATACTACTTATTTGTCCATATTGTGATTAATGAATTAGTGTATGTGAAGTTATTTTGTTTCTATCTGAGTTCTACTGTATTATTATTCTATTGCTCATTTTACTACATTGACCACTCTAATCTTATTCCTAAATTCTTTCATTGTGAGGTATACATCAGCTCTTAGATTTGCTGTGAGGATTTTCATAGTCATGTGTCTCATGTTCGGATATCCACATCATTTTTTTCAGGATCTTGCATGCAATTAGGGTTTGCATGCAAATTCTAGGGTTTGCATGCACTTTGCATGCATCCCAGTCACCAAGTTGATGCCTCCAGCACCTTAGCCACCTTATTCTAGCACCCGGGAGCTTCTTACATCAGTTCTTTAGCCCTCCTAGTCACGAAGGTGCCCACTTCTCACCTACTGCCAGAGAAGGGCACACTTCTTCACCTACCACTATAGTTCCACTTCAGTTACACTCAGTTAGCTCCGATTCTCCCTTATTTGAGGCTAGTTTCACTCCTGACTGTCTGTTTCACTCCGTTGGACCTCTAGATTTACTATATGACTTGTTCTGACTTCAGTTAGCCTCCCATCCACCCTCCACTGAGCCCACTTCCCTATATCAGTGCTACACACTTTAGTTACACATGTTACACTCAGTTAGACTCAGATTGACACCTGGATGACTGGTTCTTGTGCATTGATGACCACCACTGATTGATGATGAGGACTCCTATTTGGAGTCAAGCTACTCCATTTAGTGATTCAAATGACCTCCTTAGGCAATTCGAATTGCTCAGTCATAGTTACTGTATTCTATTGTAATCATTCACCCTTATTGGGATATTGAGCACTGATGCATGTTTTGCATAGTTTTACATCATATTTTCTATGTTCATCTGTTGTGATTGATTTACTTGTTCATTAGATCTGCTATGACTAATTTTACATGGTATCAGATCCATTACAGGGACAAGATCTCTTTTCTACAAGTGTTTCTACAAGAAGATTTGAGTGAATTGCTCAAAAATTACAAAAAGTTTTGGCATGAAAGATCTCAAGGGCATTCGCTCCTGTGCATGCAAAGCTTGAAAATACTTCCAATACCACTCCAGAAGCTTGAGTTTCCACATAAATCCCGGATCTGATACATTGGACCCATTCAACATTGTTTGATCTCCAATCCCAGGTGTGATGCAACTTTAAAAGGGTGGATTGTTCGACCTCATTGTTCTTGGTTTTATTGTGATTTGCAGGTTATTGTCTCCATCAATTGCAATCTCTAATCTTCCCTTGCAAGCTTCTCTACATCAGTGTGCACTCGCTCCTAGCAATGGAATACTCTTCTTCAAAGCCTATCCTCACCCCATTCAATTATTTTGATTGGAAAGATGATATGGAGATCATATTACGTTCAAAAGGTTACTACCGAGTCACACTTGGTCTTGAATTGGAGCCAAACACCTTGTCAAATAGAACCAAACACTACAACAAGCTTGATGAAGCTTATGGTCTTCTTTGTCTCTCCATCTCCAAAGATCTTCACTTCCATCTCATCAGATTGAAGACTCCAAAAGCTATATGGGAGCAACTTGAAACACTATTTGGCAAGTAGGATGAGCTTAGGGCTTTTCAATTAGAGAATGAATTGATTTCCCTTAGTCCTAAGAATTTCAAGACCATTAATGAATTCTTCACAAAATTCAAGAACTTGAACATGCAGTTGAAGAGCAGTGGAGTTATCAAAGATGATAAGCAATTGATCCTCTCCATTCTCAGCAAGCTTGGTAAAGATTATTCGGTATTTGTATCTACTTTCAATTTCAGTCGGCTAACTACCCCGAATTGGAAGAAGCGTACCTTGAATGCCTTCATTGAGTCCATCACAAAAGAGCATGATAAGTTGATTCAAATGGGCTCCATAAGCTCCAAATATTCAGCCCTATATGTTCAAGGACCCAAGATCTCGAATGGTAAAGGAAAGCAAAAGAAGGAAAATCCCATATTCGAACCTCACAAGCAAAGAGAGAAAGGCAAACAGACAGATGCACCATCTAGTTCGAAATTCAAGCAAAAGGGTTAAGAAGGTAACCAAAAATCTAAATGTACTTATTGCAACAATGGATTTCATTCAGAAAGTTCATGTATGAAGAAGATTATAGATAAAATGGCCCTCCTTTTGGAAAAGAACAACATAACTCTTCCTGACGGTGCAAGGAAGAAGGATAGGAATGATGATCATGAAAGAGGACAAGCACTCATGGCAATTGTTTCGAAGCCCACTACTCTCTTGATAGATTCAGGTGCATCGAATCATATGGCTACAAATATTGATTCTTTTTCTTCATTCAATCCAAACAACTCCATCCCCATCCATTTGGGAGATGACTCAAAAATTTCTTCAAAGGGAAAAGGTACGATTCATGTAGATCATGGAAGCTTTCAGAATGTTCTCTATGTGCCTTCCTTGGCTTCAAATCTTCTTTCTGTGTATCAAATGAAACACACTGGTGAACCGAAGCAAGTTACATTCAGCACTAATACAGTTGAAATTTCTAATATCAAAAGTGGAAGACTTGTTGCAGTCGAAAAGGCAAACCACACTGCAAAATGCTATGAGTTTTCACACTTTATTCCGCTTGCAAAGCCCACTACTCTTCGCACACATGGTAATGAGGTTAGTAGGCTTTGGAATGAAAGATTTGGACATCTTAATTATAAATATTTTCTGCTGCTATCAAACAATTCCATGGTAGATGGTCTTCCACAACTCCGTTCCTCGAAGGGAATATGCACTGGTTGCATTATTGGGAAGCACCCCGAGCACAGATTCAACCGCGGCAAAGCTAGCAGAGCTTCTACAGTTTTGGGGTTGATACATTCTGATATCATTGGTCCACTGCCCCATATGTCATTAAATGGTTCAAGGTATGTTTTGACATTTATTGATGATTTTTCCCGCTTTACATGGGTATTCTTTCTCAAAAACAAGTCAGAAGTGCTTGGAAAATTCAAGGATTTTAAGGCTTCTGTTGAGACTGCCACTGAGAGCAATATCAAAGCTCTTAGATATGATAATGGTAGAGAATATATCAAGGCTGAGTTGCTGCAACTTTGTTCCCAAAGCGGAATTCAGATCCAACATACAGTTCCCTACACACCCCAGCTGAACGGTGTAGCGGAAAGGAAAAATCGGTCACTGAAAGAGATGCCTACATGCATGATTGAATCAAAAGGTTTGGCTGCAAATATTTGGGCTGAAGCAATCAATGTTGCTACATACATATAGAACCTTGTTCCACATAAATCCATGAAATGTATGACTCGTTTCGAAGCATTCTTTGGTCACAAACAGGATGTGTCAAACTTGAGAGTTTTTGGCTCTACTGCATGGGCTAGAATTCCTTCCAAGAAGAGACGAGCTTTGGATCCACAAAGTATTGAGTGCATACTAATAGGATATGGGGAAGAATCAAAATCATATAAACTCATGGATATCATATCTGAAAAGATATTCATAGAGCGCAGTGTGCAATTTGAAGAACCGCTTCAAGAATTGCAACTAGTCGAGGAAGAGACTGTCGTTTCACCGCCTTCACCAGAAGAAAATCCATGCAGCGATAATGAAGATATGAGTTCTGATATTTTTGATATTTTAGAAGCACATGATGATCATGACATATCAGGTTCAGAATCCGACCATTATGATCCTCCTCAGTTACCAAAGTGGGCCCAAAACACTCTTCAATCTGCTGGTTCGAACCTTGGAAATCCTGTTGATCTGAGACGAACAGGAGCAGACTTTCAAAGAGAAAGTATGGCTCTTTCTATTTCTAATCCATTACTTCCTAAGATTTGTTATTTGATGGCTGGTTCAGATCCCACATCATACTATTCTGTCCACCGATATCTGAGATGGAAAAGTGCCATGGATGAAGAGTACAGTTCTCTTCAAGAGAACAATACATGGGAGCTAGTTTCTCTTCCACCTGGAAGAAAATTAGTGAAGTGTAAATGGGTCTACCACACAAAAGTTGCTGCTGATGGATCTATCAGCAAATGCAAAGCAAGGTTGGTGGCAAAAGGTTTCTCCCAAGTCCAAGGAGTGGACTACACTGAGACCTTTGCACCAGTTGCAAAGATGGATTCCATCCACCTTGTTTTGGCTATTTCCACATCCAAGCATTGGGAAGTGCACCACATGGATGTGAAGAGTGCATTTCTACATGGAGACCTTGCTGAAGAGGTATATATGCAGCAGCCAGAGGGCTACACATCAGATCCATCATTAGTTTGTAGATTGAAGAAATCTTTGTATGGGTTAAAACATGCCCCAAGATCTTGGTACGCAAAGATGGACTCCTTCCTTCTTTCTCAGAATTTCCAAAGATGCAAATCTGATCTGAATGTGTATCTTCAGCGAGTTAAAGGTAATTTGTTGGTTATTGTACTTTATGTTGATGATATTCTCATTACTGGTAGCACTCTTACTTCAATAAACAAGCTAAAAACTGCCTTAAATCTAGCTTTTGACATGAGCGATTTGGGCTTGCTGAGTCACTTTTTGGGCTTGGAGATAGCTCAAAATTTTGATGGGATCACTATATCTCAGCAAAAATATGCTTCCGACCTGTTATTGAAGCTTAATATGGCTGAATGTAAGGAAGCCCCACTCCCTTTCCACTCAGGAATCAATCTTGAGGAGGGAGATTCTACACCACTTGCAGATTGCAGTATGTTTCGACAGTTGATTGGTTCACTATTTTATTTGACACACTCAAGGACTGATATTTCATATTCCATGAGTGACATGTCAAGGTATATACAGCACCCCCATGAGCTTCATTGGAGAGCAGCCAAGTGGATCTTGCAGTATGTGCAAGGCACGAAACATTTTGGCATACATGATGCTACAGATTCTGAGCTTAATTTCATTGGTTTTATTGATTCAAATTAAGCAGGTGATAGCATTGATCGGAAGTCCACTTCCAGTTATGTTTTCATGATTGGTCATGGTGCTATTTGCTGGTCCAGCAAAAAGCAGGCAGCCATTGCACTTTCTTCATCAGAGGCAAAGTATCGAGGGGTAGTCAATGCCTGCATTCAGGCAGTTTGGTTGCAGAGTATTCTTTTTGAGTTTGGTTTTGGTGGCACTACTTCAACTGTCCTATTTTGTGACAATCAAAGTGCTATCAAGATCTCCACAGATCCAGTTCAGCGGCAGAGGACCAAACACATTGAGATTCATATGCATTACATTCGACAGTTGGTGCATGATTGCACCATCATTCTGCAATATTGCCCTACTAATGAGCAAATTGCAGACATCTTCACCAAGAGCTTCACTGAGAAGAAGTTTTCTTACCTCCGTTCACTGTTGGGGGTGAGTTCCATCATGGTGGAGATAGATTGATCCACTATTATGCTTTAGCTTGAGGGGGGGCTTTCTTCCCACTGGGTTTTCCCTCTTTCCTCACTTAGTTTATTTTCAGCATTTTTTGGATTATTGTATTGGGGTGACCTTTGGTCTTAGTTACAAAGGCCCCACATTATTTTGTGCACATCATAGTCTAGCTTGAGGGGGGGTGGTTGGATATACACATCATCTTTTTCAGGATCTTGCATGCAATTAGGGTTTGCATGCAAATTCTAGGGTTTGCATGCACTTTGCATGCATCCCAGTCACCAGGTTGATGCCTCCAGCACCTTAGCCACCTTATTCTAGCACCCGGGAGCTTCTTACATCATTTCTTTAGCTCTCCTAGTCATGAAGGAACCCACTTCTCACCTACTGCTAGAGAAGGGTGCACTTCTTCACCTATCACTGCAGTTCCACTTCAGTTACACTCAGTTAGCTCTGATTCTCCCTGATTTGAGGCTAGTTTCACTCCCGACTAACTGTTTCACTCCGTTGGACCTCCAGATTGACTATATGACTTGTTCTGACTTCAATTAGCCTCCCATGCACCCTCCACTCAGCCCATTTCCCTATATCAGTGCTACACACTTCAGTTACACATGTTATACTTAGTTAGACACAGATTGACACCTGGATGACTGGTTCTTGTGCATTGATGACCACCATTGATTGATGATGAGGACTCCTAGTTGGAGTCAAGCTACTCCATTCAGTGATTCGAATGACCTCCTTAGGCAATTCAAATTGCTCAGTCATTGTTACTGTATTCTATTGTAATCATTCACCCTTATTGGGATATAGAGTACTGATGCATGTTTTGCACAGTTTTACATCATATTTTCTATGTTCATCTGTTGTGATTGATTTACTTGTTCATTAGATCTGCTGTGACTAATTTTACATCTCAAAACCATGTGGCTGCTCCACATACACTTCCTCTTTGACTACACCATTCAAGAAAGCTATCTTGACATCCATCTGGTGTATCTTCCACTTCATCATTGCAGCCAGAGCTAGTACTGTTCTGATGGACGTGTATCTAGCTACAGGAGCAAAACTCTCTTCATAGTCTATTCTCTCTTTCTGAGAGAATCCACGATCTGCAAACCTCTCCTTGTATTTTTCTATGCTACCATCTGTAGCATGCGTGATCTTATAGATCCATTTGGAAGTCACCACTGACTTCCCTTCAGGTCTTGGGACTGCATCCCAAACATCATTCTTCATGATCGACTGGTACTCTTCGATCATTACTTCATCTCAGATCCTAGGAACTTCAGATTCTTCAATAGATAGATTTGTTGCTGGAGTAAATGTTATAGTCCTTCTTTTGTAGGTGAAGGTATATGATCTTTCCTACAAGACAAGTTAAATTGCATGATTAGAGACATCTCATAGTTTTCAGAACAAATTCTTTCACATAAAGACATATATGTTATACAGTCATGCAATTATTTTAGCCAATGCTTCAATACAACATTTATCCATATCCTGTAACTTTCTAGATGCCTTCCAATCTCTACCAGGACATTGTTAAGAGTGTGCACAACTCCCAAAATGTCAGCAAAGAGGTTTCATTCTAGATAAGTAGCAATGGAATTTTTTATAGTGCCATAGGCCACTTACCCATCATATGCATATTAGTAGTATACTGTTCATTAATGCAATTATTCTAATATGCATAATACACAACGTAAGTCTAGGAACATAAGCATATACATCATTGATCAATATTATTTAAACACAAGAAATGACAATTCAAATACTTATCTTTGTTTGTTTGTTGGGTGGACTCCCTCTCAATCTTTGTTTCCTTGTAGGAACTACTGGAGTGTGCTCCCTCTTGATCTTTGCTTCCTGGATTACCTATCCTTATATCCATCCTCGATCACTATGCATTCTTACTAGTATCATCATTGTGTTACCCTCGAGATCTCATACATAATCATACATTCATTAGTATAATCTCAATACTATCAAAACACAATAATCTTAAACATGTATAGTCATGATCATTTCAAACACAGATAATAAGCATTAGCATTCAAAGTTTCAGGGAAGACTTCTCTCACTCATGCATATTCATATTTGACCATAGAACTCTTCTTGTTAGTCATATAATCAATCAAGGTAAGAGACATAATGTGCATAAACCCTAGATTACTCAAACTTGTAACTTCATGAGTAATCATTATCAATCATACAAAAGTATAAGATCCTTACATAGGGTAGGATTCTAACTTGATATAGGAAAAACATACCTAGTCATCATATTTTCTAGTTATGTCTAGCAATGTTTTTCTTGTTCTCTTCAATGACCTGCATAACTCATAAGTTAACCATTGTAGAACCAAATTATACATACCTCTATGTGATCCATGACTATGGATGAGTCTTTGTCTTCATGTCACTATGGTCTTGATCTCGGACTTGATTTGTACCTTCATGTTAGCGGATAACGTTCTCCTCATACAACACCACAATGCATTAGTACAATCATAAGTGCCATAACCCTAATCAATGAATGTCTTCTATCATGCATTCATACTTTTACTAGGGTGAGAAGACAAGTCTAAAATTAAACAAGATTGTTACTAAACTCATGAAGACAATCAAATTATAAACTTAATCATGAACAAATTTCAAAACATACCTATAAGTCATACCTATCAGATTGCTTTTAGTAGTAGTTGTTGTTGTTCCATTTGTTCTTAGGACAATCTGAGGAGAAAACAACTCAGATCTTCGTATCTCTATGATGATGGTGGTGTGAAGATCTCTTCTTATGAGATGGCTCCTTCTTACTCTTCTTGGTATGTGCTGTGAGAGCTTGATCTTCATTTTTCTTCTTGGGCCACAAGCCTAGCTTCTTCTTGTGAACATTCCTCCCACAGTCTACTGAAAGAGATCAACTTCTTTCTTGCACAAATTCCTTGGATGAAGGAGTCCCATGACCTAGGTAGGCCATTCAAAGTGGTCATGACAATTTTTCCATTCTCCACCACTTCAACCATAGCTTCAAGTTGTTCCTTGATTTGAGAGACCTTTAGAAAAGTAGGATTGAATGGTCTCTCCATTCTGAAGCTTTACCCCTTTTAATTTGTTCCGCAGAGTCATCTTCCGATTTATGTTCTTTCCTTCAAACAACTTAGTCAAGGAGTCAAACATCTCCTTAGGTGTCTTTAGGTAAGACACATGGTCCTTTATAGAATCAACAATGATTCTCTTAGCCTTGACCAATTTCTTCTTGTGTAAGACATTAGCCTCTTCTCCCTTTGGGACTGGAACCTCTTCACTTATGTAAGTGTCCAATTTATTCTCTTCTAGGATTAACCCAATCCTATACTTCCATGCTTGGAAGTTATCAGCCCCTTTCAAGCTTATCCTCAATCTTGGTGTGGTGAGACATCTTAAGAAGTACTTCAAATGGAAATAGAAAAGTTATTAGGTCTTACCACTTGATTTGCTGAAAACTGGATCTGGTGCTGGATTAGGGTTTGTCAGAGAAACCCTAAAAATTTAAGCTTTGAATTTCAAACTTCTGAAAGGATAGAAAGATGCGTCTTGATGAGCTGATCAAGCTGGTATACTCATAATTTGAAAACTGCAAAGTTTCACCCCTCAGAAATGCTTTTCAATCTTCCAGATTCACTAGGGAGGACCCTGAATTAGGAATTGAGTTTCCTGGAGCTTCACCCAACCAAAAAGTTCGATCCAAAGCTCTAACATTTGATTTTTCGAAGGTGCTTCAGGCTATGGTCTCAGATTTCAGAAATTCCACTTTTTGTGGAAACCCTAATTTTTAGGGCCAAAACTGAAAAAGCTCATAATTGAATTCTGTCTCGACAGAAATGTTAAATTTTCAGAATTTACTTCAATCTGATCAAGGATCTTAACTGACAGAACAACATGTACAGCAAATCTACAACATATCAATCATGGACACAGTAATGCAAGCACACAAGAGACACAAAGTTTACTTGGGGAAAATCATAAAGGTGAAAAACCCCAATAACTTCCTCAGAGATAGATAGAGAAATGATACAACCAGAATACAAGCAATAGTCTTCTCCTAGCAGTATATCCTCCTCCTTCACAAGTGCGCCACTCTCCCAAGTGTGAATGAGACAATAGAATGTGTAAAATGAGAGAGACACACTCTCTATTTATACACTAACTTGACTTGACCTTTACTCAACTAGGTCGGCCTCAACTTAACCACTTAACATAATGCTGACTGGGCCAACCCCCACCAGGGTGGTCTAATAACCCTTTGAACCACATGGCCAACCCCCAATAGGGTGGTCTAATAACCCTTTGATCCACATGACTTATACAGGGCCAACCCCAACAAGGTGGTCTAATAACCCATCAAGTATAAGTTATGACACTTACAATATAAATGTCGACACTTCCATATAGAGGAATAATAACATCTCTATAGGAATACAACCACTTTCGTATAGAGGAATAATAACATCTCTATAGGAATACAATATACATATATTTGAAATACATTCCGAAGTTACATATACATCAACACTCCCTCTTAACTAGGAAGGTATTTCTTGACACAGGTCTTCTAGCACAAGTCATCTTCTTTGGATCATCGTCACTGCTGCTGTTATCTCAATCAATCTTTGAATCTACTCATCATAGGAAGTTCTATAGAGCCAGTCCTTTTTCATACTGGATGTAGGCCCACCACCTACAGGTCTTCATCATCACTGGCCATACTGTGGAATCCTCAGAACTTATTACGTGCGTCACAAAATGTCATGTCCCAAATTTGGTATTGGGTCACAATGGCCTAATCACATTGGCTTTATTCATTAGAGTTTGTCAAATTGATGCTAAAGGTCAAATAATTGCCAAGGAGGAAAATTACTAGTTTCCTAGGTTTGGGGTGGAAGCTTTGGGATTTGGAATAATGGGGATAATAAATGATGTTTGAACATTAGAGTGGCATAAATATTTAATAAAGGAGATAAATAAATATATACAAGTGAAAATCAAAGTGGCATTTCATGATGAAGACACATGGAGGAAGTGGGACCCACATATGGCTAGATTTCCCCACTACATTTGGCATCATTCTCTCACCAATTCGAATTCAAGGTGAATGGTAACATAATTGGGGAAGTCGAAAAGGTATTATTCATGGCATAACTCATCCAAGGTCGAAATATAGAGGAAGAGTAACTCCCATGGAAGAGGAAGAGGCAATTTGGAGCTAGTGAGACACTTGGGCTAGATTCCCTAGCTCTATGACAACAATGATGAAGATGCTATGACACCTATGACACAAATCAGACCTGAGGGCTGACATATGACATATATGACATGTCAGGGCTAAAAATAGACTCCAAGAGGGCGCTCAAGGGTGTTAGGGCAGCTAAGATGCTTCCACATGTGATTTGGTGGAAGTGGGAGACTAGGAATTGTTGTACAAGTGGCGTTCTTTGGAATCTCTTCCCAACTTGAGTTGGCATGAGTCTCTTGGAAGGAATTCGACCCATGGAGGCCATTAGAACTTTATAAATGTCAATAACAAAGAATGAAACCAGCTTTTGATCATTTGTAGAATTTGTAATTGCATTTGTGAAGAGGGAGAGCTAGTGGATGACTAGTTTCTTGCCTTAGCCAATTTCGAGGGTGAAAGATTCCCATCCAAGTTGGTAATTGGAAAGGCCATTCAGACCTTTCATTTGGAGCTTTAATGGAGTCTTTATTTGCAGGTGTAAGCTACAGGGCAGCTCATGGTTTCTTCTATTGCAGCTCACTCCTTCAACCATTTCCGGTTTTGATGGCATATTCTTGATCCTTGAGGGAGGGCGTTTTTGGTGAGCTATTGTACTCTTTGGGGGAGCTTTTAATGCCCCATTTCTTTTTTAATATGAATTAAATACTCTGTTCTTCATCTCCAAAAAGTTTCAGGTCGAAATTCCAAGTAGAAATGTATAAATCTCATTTTTAATGGAAGAACAATGCCATTTCCCCACTACCTTGTTGTGAGCCAATGTATTGATGATGATTTCGAATGGATGGATGATTCTCTGATATATTTGTGGTCAATATAATTCCATGGATGTCTTCTACAAGTTTCATGTACTGTACTTGAGCATTTGAAGTATTTTTTACTTAGTTTAATTGCACTGGGAGAAGAAATAGTGCCATTTCCCCAAGGGTCGAATTGGTGATTTTTGCAGTTGAATGGGAGAGGGGTGGAACAGATATAATAATCAATTAATGGTGCAAATGAGACCCTAATAACATCCTTAATACATTCCCTACCTCTTTTCAGAAATTTGAGTGGCTTTGGAGGCATTTGGGAAGCCATTTTCAATACTTACCCCAGGGGGATTTGAACCCCAAATTACTAGTAAAATTGCATACTTGGTCCAGAATATTAAGAGAGTTTGCAGAGGTATTTTGGTGGCCATATATCATCCCTGAACATCATATTCAAGTCTTAATATCATTCATACACCTTCCTTGAAGATTTGAAGGCATTTGGAGTCAATTCGAGACATAGAGACCAATACTAGTCAAAGGCAAATTACTAGTAAAGTTCCCTACATTGGCCAGAATTGAAAGAGTATTTGCAGAAGTATTTTAAAGGTCCAAAGGCATCCTTAAAACACATATTTATGTTCTAATCTCATTCATATACCTTCTCAGAAGATTTGAAATCATTTGGGGCAAATTTGGGACCTAGAGATCAAACTAGTCAAAGGTCGAACTAGGGAAAAAAAGTGGAAAATTGCCATTTTAATAAAATTCCTAACAAGGGACACTACAGTGGTATCAGAGCATGGTCTTGGCACCTGATGTGGTAGAACATTAATGAATACCAGGAGTCAAAGAAATAAGCCACCACCCTTAGAAACTGAAACTGGATGTACTTTGGTGAAAGGGAAGAAGTAGGAGAAGAAGTGCATTCATTGGTCACCATGAGTAAGGATGAGAAAGGAACCTTAAAGGAGAATGAGGAGTTTAGGAAATTACTTGAACCATCCTTTGAAGACAAGTGGAGACAATACTTTCAAGAGTTCAGATTGTTGCTTAGTGGAATTGGAAGCAACTCGGAAAAAGTAATGAGCAATGGTTCTCTTTTCAAGGAAAAGGATGAAACAATTTATGCCACAAAAGAGGAACCTAATGTAATTGTGGAACATGAGGTACATGTTGATATGCAGGTTCTTGAAGATACTACACTGAAACAAGAAGAAGGACAAGCACTTGTCCTTGTTCAAAGGGATTATGAGTTGCCTCATGGAGAGAGTTACAAAGCCTTGGAAGAGGTACATGATCTCACAATAGTTGGACCAACCAATTATGGAGAAGATGAATTAAATATTTCAATGGGTAAGAGTTGTAAAGAATTAAATTTGGTTCATAATTCCTCACCCCACACTTCTTTTCCAACCACATCACTTTGGGATGAAAATTGGGTGAAAGGTTTTTTCCTAGTGGTGCCACATGAGGGGTATGAAACTCCTACCTCTCCTTTTGATGATGACATGAATGGAGAACCTCATTATTTAGAATTGCAGCAGAATATTGCTTTACCTTATGATGATACATATCCTCATGGATATATGGATGAGACTTCTTTGAGTCCTTTGAATTCTCCTTGTTTTTCCTGCTCATTATTTGGTTCAGATTTTAGTGGAGATTCTTCATTCACTTCTTGGATGAAAGAATGCATGGCGGAATATTTTGATGCATATCACATTCTCTTGGAGCAGCACTATTGGACATGGGATCCTCACCTATGTCATTGGAGCAGATTTGATGGGTCACTTGAAGATTGTATGCACTTGGAAAATGGTGGTCTACATGCTTGGAGGTATAAGCACTTTCATGACTCTTTGATGAAGCATCTCCTTTATGTACATTTTCATTATGTTGTTATGTACTTTGATGATATATATTTTGTACTCATGATGTTTGGAAGAATGCATACAAGAAAATGGGATCCAGGAATCCTCTTATCTGATGGTATGGGTTGGAGAGCACTTTTAATTGTTGGGGTGCAATACAAGCAATGGGACCCTGGAATAATTTTTATCTCAGTGGTTTCATATTTTTTGGGGAAGCAAGCAGTATGGGAGATGGATTCCCCACTTAATAAAGTGATTTTAATCAGAGTAGTGCAGCAGCAAGCATGGTGGTTCCTCTCTAAAATCTTCATGGAAACTCAAAGACTCAAGGTTGGGCAATTCAATGGCAACTTCAAAGAATTATACAGAAAGCAGGTTCTTCAACACCCACATTTAAAATTGCTTGAGGACAAGCAATATTGGGAAGGGAGGATTTGTCATGTCCCAAATTTGGTATTGGGTCACAATGGCCTAATCACATTGGCTTTATTCATTAGAGTTTGTCAAATTGATGCTAAAGGTCAAATAATTGCCAAGGAGGAAAATTACTAGTTTCCTAGGTTTGGGGTGGAAGCTTTGGGATTTGGAATAATGGGGATAATAAATGATGTTTGAACATTAGAGTGGCATAAATATTTAATAAAGGAGATAAATAAATATATACAAGTGAAAATCAAAGTGGCATTTCATGATGAAGACACATGGAGGAAGTGGGACCCACATATGGCTAGATTTCCCCACTACATTTGGCATCATTCTCTCACCAATTCGAATTCAAGGTGAATGGTAACATAATTGGGGAAGTCGAAAAGGTATTATTCATGGCATAACTCATCCAAGGTCGAAATATAGAGGAAGAGTAACTCCCATGGAAGAGGAAGAGGCAATTTGGAGCTAGTGAGACACTTGGGCTAGATTCCCTAGCTCTATGACAACAATGATGAAGATGCTATGACACCTATGACACAAATCAGACCTGAGGGCTGACATATGACATATATGACATGTCAGGGCTAAAAATAGACTCCAAGAGGGCGCTCAAGGGTGTTAGGGCAGCTAAGATGCTTCCACATGTGATTTGGTGGAAGTGGGAGACTAGGAATTGTTGTACAAGTGGCGTTCTTTGGAATCTCTTCCCAACTTGAGTTGGCATGAGTCTCTTGGAAGGAATTCGACCCATGGAGGCCATTAGAACTTTATAAATGTCAATAACAAAGAATGAAACCAGCTTTTGATCATTTGTAGAATTTGTAATTGCATTTGTGAAGAGGGAGAGCTAGTGGATGACTAGTTTCTTGCCTTAGCCAATTTCGAGGGTGAAAGATTCCCATCCAAGTTGGTAATTGGAAAGGCCATTCAGACCTTTCATTTGGAGCTTTAATGGAGTCTTTATTTGCAGGTGTAAGCTACAGGGCAGCTCATGGTTTCTTCTATTGCAGCTCACTCCTTCAACCATTTCCGGTTTTGATGGCATATTCTTGATCCTTGAGGGAGGGCGTTTTTGGTGAGCTATTGTACTCTTTGGGGGAGATTTTAATGCCCCATTTCTTTTTTAATATGAATTAAATACTCTGTTCTTCATCTCCAAAAAGTTTCAGGTCGAAATTCCAAGTAGAAATGTATAAATCTCATTTTTAATGGAAGAACAATGCCATTTCCCCACTACCTTGTTGTGAGCCAATGTATTGATGATGATTTCGAATGGATGGATGATTCTCTGATATATTTGTGGTCAATATAATTCCATGGATGTCTTCTACAAGTTTCATGTACTGTACTTGAGCATTTGAAGTATTTTTTACTTAGTTTAATTGCACTGGGAGAAGAAATAGTGCCATTTCCCCAAGGGTCGAATTGGTGATTTTTGCAGTTGAATGGGAGAGGGGTGGAACAGATATAATAATCAATTAATGGTGCAAATGAGACCCTAATAACATCCTTAATACATTCCCTACCTCTTTTCAGAAATTTGAGTGGCTTTGGAGGCATTTGGGAAGCCATTTTCAATACTTACCCCAGGGGGATTTGAACCCCAAATTACTAGTAAAATTGCATACTTGGTCCAGAATATTAAGAGAGTTTGCAGAGGTATTTTGGTGGCCATATATCATCCCTGAACATCATATTCAAGTCTTAATATCATTCATACACCTTCCTTGAAGATTTGAAGGCATTTGGAGTCAATTCGAGACATAGAGACCAATACTAGTCAAAGGCAAATTACTAGTAAAGTTCCCTACATTGGCCAGAATTGAAAGAGTATTTGCAGAAGTATTTTAAAGGTCCAAAGGCATCCTTAAAACACATATTTATGTTCTAATCTCATTCATATACCTTCTCAGAAGATTTGAAATCATTTGGGGCAAATTTGGGACCTAGAGATCAAACTAGTCAAAGGTCGAACTAGGGAAAAAAAGTGGAAAATTGCCATTTTAATAAAATTCCTAACAAGGGACACTACACAAAACCTTAAAAGAGTCTCTTGACTAGCAAGAACCCTAAAGAGCATCTGAGGCCTTTTTCA
This sequence comes from Larix kaempferi, assembly GCA_027924585.1. Classification (NCBI taxonomy): domain Eukaryota; kingdom Viridiplantae; phylum Streptophyta; class Pinopsida; order Pinales; family Pinaceae; genus Larix; species Larix kaempferi. The sequence goes on along the minus strand of BSBM01001219.1, from coordinate 5,073,436 downwards.
TCCTGTCCAGATCTCCAGGACTTATTACATGTGACCCCACCACAAAACCTTGAAAGAGAATCCTAGGACTGATTATGAGCACAAGGCTCAACCTATCGGATCTCCCAGGGCACAAATTACATGTGGTCACCACAAAACCTCGAAAGAGCATCCCAGGACTGATTACGAGCACAAGGATCAACCTATCGGATCTCCCAGGGCACAAATTACATGTGGTCATGGAAAAACCTCAAAAGAGCATCCCAAGACTGATTACGAGCACATGGCTCAATATATCAAATCTCCCAGGGCACAAATTACATGCCATAGGACAAAACCATGAAAGAGAATCTGCCAGATATCCCAGGGCACAAATTACATGCCATAGGCAAAACCTTGAAAGACTATCTGTAGATCTCCCAGGGCACAAATTATATGTCCTCCCAAGAAAAACCTTGAAAGAGCATTTTCCAGATATCCCAGGGTACAAATTACATGCCATAGGCAAAACCTCGAAATACTATCTGCAAATCTCCCAGGGCACAAATTACATTCTTAACTGCACAACCTGTTCCACAGCCATAGAGTATCAACCTGATACTCACCATACATCATCCTGATGTACACATGATCATCCTAATCATCATCACTGCAACATCCTGCTACATGTCATCTGGAGAAACATCCTGAAGCTCATCATCCATGATCATCCTGATGATACAATGCATCTACCTGATGCATACCAAGCATCTACCTGATACATATCATCATACATGATCCACCTGATCATACAGTGTATCCACCTGATAGAAATACAAATACATGATCCACCTGATCATACATGATACATATCAACATACATGATCTACCTGATCATACAATGTATCCACCTGATACATATACAGATACATGGTCCAAGCAACCAACATGATGCATATACAAAATACATGCAAATGATCCAACCGATCATATCCAGCATCCAACATGATGCGTACATACATATAAATGATCCAACTGATCATATCCAGCATCCAACATGATGCATACATATATAAATGATCCAACTAATCATAACAAGCATCCAACATGATGCATATACATATACAGAGTAGTAACTAGAGCATCGTCCTGATGCTCATCATCCATGATCCTCCTGATCATCATAGCATCATCCTCTTCAAATCATCATTTTTATATTTCTCTATGCTGCCATCTGCAGCATGCTTGATCTGATAGTTCCATTTGGAAGTCACAACAGACTTCTCTTCAACTCTTGGGACCGCATCCCAAACATCATTCTTTATGATTGATGGATCATGGCATTCTTCCCGTATCCTAGGAACTTCAATATCTTCAATAGATAATTTTGTTGCTTGAACAAATGTTGTAGTCCTTTTGTAGGTGAAGGTATACGGTCTTTTCTACAAAACAAGTTAAATTGCATGATTAGAAACATCTCATAATTTTGAGACAAATTCTTACACATAAAGAAATATGTCATATAGTCATGCAATTATCTTAGCCAATGCTTCAATACAACATTTATCCATGTTCCACAACTTTCTAGATGCCTTCCAGTCTCTACCAGAACATTGTTAAGAGTTTGCACTACTCCCAACATGTCAACAAAGAGGTTTCATTCTAGATAAGTAGCACTGGAATGTTGTACAGTGCCATAGGCCACTTACCCATCACATGCATATTAGTAGTATACTGTTCATTAATGCAATCATTCTAATATGCACAGTACATATCCTAAGTCTAGGAACATAAGAATATACATCATTGAACAATTTTATTTAAACAAACAAATATGCAAGAAATGATAATTAAAAATACTTATCTTTGTTTGGTTGCTGGGTGGACTCCCTCTAAGTCTTTGCTTCCTTGTAGGAGCTGCTAAAGTAGCTTCTTCTACACCTTTCTGTTGTGGAATGTAGAAAGATGGTCAACTCCCTCTGAATGTCTGCATCCTTGCATAAACTACTGAAGTGTGCTCCTTTGCTTTCTTGCTGGAGTGTGCTCCCTCTTGATCTTTGCTTCCTGGATTACCTATCCTTGAACTTACATCCATCCTTAATCACTATGCATGCTTATTAGTATCATCATTGTGTTATCCTTGAGGTCTCACACATAATCACACATTTATTAGTATAATCTTAATACTATCAAAACACAATAATCTTAAACATGTATACTCATGATCATTCATAGATAATAAACATTTGTATTCAAGGTTTCAGGTAAGTCTTATTTTACTCATGCATATTCTTATTTTATCATAGGACGCTTCTGATTAGTTAAATCATCAATGCATAAACCCGTGATTACTCAAATCTATACCTTCATGATTCTTCTGGTTAGTCATATCATCAATTATGGTAAGAAACATAATATGCATACAGCCATGACTATTCAAACCTATGACTTCATGAATAATCACTATCACCAACACAACAGTATAAGATCCTAACACAAGGTAGGATTCTAGCTTGATATAGGAAAAACATACCTGGATTAGCATGCTAGCTAGTTATGTCTAACATACCCGCATAATGTCTTCTAGTTCTCTTCAGTGACTTGTGCTAGTAACCTGCATGTCTCATAGGTTAACCATTATAGATCCAAGTTATACATACCTCGAAAGTAGATCTTCTATGTGATCCATGACAATGGATGAATCTTTGTCTTCATGTCACCATGATCATATGTTCTTGAAGTAGAACATGATTTGTCTTTTTTGGTGTACCTTTTATGTTAGCGAACAACATAAACCTCATACAACATCAGAATGCATTAGTACATTCATAAGTGTCAAAACCTTAATTAATGAATATCTTCTATTAAGGTGATACGACAAGTCTAGTAATTAATCAAGATTGTACTGTAATGATATGAAGACAAACATATGATAAAATTAACCATGAAACATACCTGTAAGCCATACTTATCAAGATTGCTTGTAATCTTCTTATGGAAGGCCTTAGCCTCATCTCCCTCTGAAACAGGAACTTCTTCACTTATGCAGGTAACAAATCCATCTTCTTCTAGGATTAACCCAATCCACTTGATTTGCAAGAACTGGACCTGGAGTTGGATTAGTGTTTGTCAAGGAAAACCCAAAAATTCAAACTTTGAATTTCAAACTTTCGAAAGGATAGAAATATGCACCTTGATGAGCTGATCAAGTTGGTATATTCAGAATTTGAAAACTGCAAAGTTTCACCCCTCGAAATTGCCTTTTAGATTTCCGGATTCACAAGGGAGCACCCTGAATTAGGGTTTGAGCTTCCCGGAGCTTCACCCAACCAAAATATTTGATTCAAAGCTCTAAGCTTCGATTTTTCTGAGGAGCTTCTAGTCATGGTCATAGATTTCCAAAATTCCAAGTTTTGCAGAAGCCCTAATTTTCCATCTTTCCGATCAAAGTCCCGAACTGGGGTTTGATCAAGCCCGGCCTTCTTCCCAACCAAAAATTCTGATCTTGGTCTCTAAATTTTGATTTTGATGAGTATCATTCAGCTGTGGTTTCCAATTACAAAAAATTTCAACTTTATCTGAAACCCTAAATTCCGGAAGCGATGAATGAAGGTGGTCAAAAATAATTTTGTTTTGACAGAAATATGTACCTGATTGTTTCTAGTGTAATTCCAAACTTTTCAATCCACAGGGTCTAAAAACTTTTCTTGAGATAGCCCTACCTGTCATATTTCCATCCCAATAGGTCTGACCTTAATTGGATTCTCTGAGAGAGAGTTATGCCAAGTGTCATAACGTGACCTGTTTATGGGATAAAACAGGAGAGAGAACTTGTACGGCATGCCACATGTCACTGGTTCAACTTCGGCCTCTAAAAATTTTTCCTGAGCTAGTACAGTCTGTGTACTACCTGTAACTTTCTACACAATTTCATTTGGAGATTCCTAGCCCAAGTTATGACATTTTTTCCAAGGTCACTTGTTTTTGACTCAGATTTGGAAGAGGCAGAAACCCTATATTGTACAGATCATAAATCACAAAGTACAACGAATTAGAGTTTGTCCTTTGGAAACAAGGTACATGGGGATCTGATGTTCGACCTATAAAAGTTTTAGATCTGAAAACGTCGCAAAAATGGATTTATAGCGAAAGTGCTACGATGACTGGTTTTTGCTATATCAAGCCCTAGCATCATAAGTGCAACAAGTGTCATACATGCCATATCATGTCTTCTTTCAGGCTAGCTTTGATACCATGTTAAATTTTCAGAATTTACTTCAATCTGATCAAGGATCTTAACTGACAGAACACCATGTACATCAAATCTATAGCATATCAATCATGGACACAATAATGCAAGCACACAAGAGACATAGAGTTTACTTGGGGAAAATCATAAAGGTGAAAAACCACAATAACTTCCTCAGAGATAGATAGAGCAATGATACAACCAGAATACAAGAGATAGTCTTCTCCTAGCAACATATCCTCCTCCTTCACAAGTGCGCCACTCTCCCAAGTGTGAGTGAGAGAATAGAATGTGTCAAATGAGAGAGACACACTCTCTATTTATACACTAACTTGACTTGACCTTTACTCAACTAGGTTGGCCTCAACTTAACCACTTCACATAATGCTGACTAGGCCGACCCCCACCAGGGTGGTCTAATAACCCTTTGACCCACATGACTTATACAGGGCCGACCCCAACAAGGTGGTCTAATAACCCATCAAGTATAAGTTATGACACTTACAATATAAATGTCGACACTTCCGTATAGAGGAAAAATAACATCTCTATAAAAATACAACCACTTTCTTATAGAGGAATAATAACATCTCCATAGGAATATAATATACATCTATGTGAAATACATTCCGGAGTTACATATACATCAACAAGAAAGATGTGCCCTTCCAAGGAGAGTCAATCTAGTCTCTTTCCTTTGATGATCTGTGAAGAGAAACCCAAATATTAAGAAGCCCTAACTTCCACAGCTGCACAGTGCCTTCTTCTTAGGTCAACTCTGATACCATGTTAATTTTTCAATAATTTCATTCCATTATCATTCAGGATCACTAAGAGAATAACATGCACAGCATATCTACAACATATCAATCATAGACACAAAATAAATCACACAAGAGACACAGAGTTTCACTGGGGAAAACCAAGAAAGTGAAAAACCCTGCAGCTTCCTCAGAGATAAGATAAGCCACAAACCAAGATCACAATGATCAAACCCAATAAGATGTCTCTAGCAGATGCTCCTCCTCCTCTACAAGTGCGCCACTTTCTCTCTTAGTTGTGCGAGTTGAGAAGTGAGTGAATGAGATAAATGACAGACACAACCTCTCTATTTATACACTGGCTTGACCTGCCAATAATCCACTGGGGCTGACTTGCTACTCAAGTCTAATAACCCAACCACATGACCTAATCAGGGCCGACCCCACACTGGTGGTCTAATAACCCATCAATACAAATGACGACACTTGTCGATACACACGACGACACTTCCAAATAGAGGAATGTAACATCTCTAATGGATATACAATAAAGTAAAAATGTAATACATAGAAGAATATCTTCCGAAGTTACAAATACATCAACACTAAATACATAATGATTTGAGAATCTTTCCTCAATTCATCAATTTGTGCTTGGACTTTTTCAGACCTAGGTTTGATTAAAATTAGTGTAAGAAGGTCTTGATTGCACTTTTTCAAATCCTTCTTCACAGTTTCCATTGGGTTGGTTCAATAAAATATATCTTCCTCAACGACCACATCATCATCTAGACGTGGTGTGCTCTACGAACGCCAATCGATAAAAAGTAGTTAATTTATTTCTATCATTACAAAAAATCACGTAAAAAATATAATGCATATAATAACAAAAATAAGTACTATAATCATGTTTAGGTACTATTACGCTATCATTTACCTGATGTGACAACATTGGTGACTTCCCACGGTCACCCTACCACAATACAATAAGCAAGACATATTCATATCGATACGTAAAAATTGAACCATGTATAATAAACGTGATTAATGTAAAAAAACTTTATTGTTACTATGACAGTTACGTTTACTTGTCCAGAAGCTATAGGTGTGCTTTGAGTATCGGCCCCTACCACAATACAATAAGAATGATATCATATTGAAATATTGAGCTCATTAGCATAAAAAATGTCAAATGTTAACAGATGTAATATAATCATGAATTGTGGTTACTATGACATTTATGATATTAGGTACTATTAAACTAACATTTACCTCATGCTTCACCACTGGTGACTTTACATGGTCAGCTTGTGGCATATGGCCACGATCACCCTGCCACAATATAAGAATTAAGACATTAAAAATGAAAATTACATATTTAACAATGTCTCTTAAATGTGATTAATGAAAATCATGACATATAATTAACCATGTGTATATTATAAAAAGCATGACATATAAATAATTTTTTTGCAAGAGAAAAATAATAAGTCATCGATCAAAGATTGAGTTAAATGTTGTATAAGAAAATTACCCCCATAATAGCAACTCCCGCATCTATTCTATTCAAACCGTAATCGATCAACAACTCTTCACCTACAGCTATTGATTTTGTTGCACATACAAATACATGATTTCCTTCACGCCCCTCAAATACGCAATTGGGTAGCTTATGTGTTGACCCTAGTCGTGTGCTATTTATAAACCCTGCGATATTTCCTAAAGCTTTTGGCCTTCCATCAATATATACAATATCTCCTTTGTTCAGATTGGTGTCCAGTAGCTCACAATATTTTGCTGTCACTCTGTATGTCCACATACTTCGCGTATATGAGACCAACAAAAAACATACATTGTATTTGTAGCATGGTCCGACATACTCCATCAATTCAGTTTCCGTGCCATATGCCACCTTTATGCCATCCATGGAAAATAGCCCCAGTCCATGTAAAGAGGATGGAGCAATGCGATAAGTCCTCCCATTGAGGAAGAGATCCGTGTCCACTTGGGGTAGCTCCTTGGGTAGCCATCATTTGACAAGATGTCTATACCTCAGGGGCAACTCAATGTCACATATGCTCTCATTATCATAACCACATGATCCTCCTTCAGAAACAAAAACTTCCATGCGTCTACGAAATTTTCTCCTTACCTTTTCACCTCTAGTTGATCTTGACATGTTAGATCTTGTATTAGACATATCGCTTTCATCCTCTTCTAGTCTATCTTTCTCACTTCAGGAAGATAGATCTAACAAGTACTTATTTGGTGGTACCTACAATCATTAAAATGAGACATCATGTTGTAGTTGAATTTTCAATACCGAAAGCATCATTCATGGCTCATGGTTTCTAGCAAGCATGTTATAAAGAAAGATGATCCAAACTTGTATGATAGATATAGGACAAACCAAATTATTAAATTATTGATCTTTGTCCCTTGTGGACATGTGGCATGATTTAGCTCCTCTAGGAAGATTCCCTCCTTAATCTAGTTATCATATTAACCCCTCAAATCAACGTAGATTCATCACATACCTATTGTTTTATGCAAATGAGCTATGAATTGTAGTTGGTTGCATTGGTTGGTTGAGTTGTACACATTTCCATCCAACCAAGCCTCATTAACTAAATGCAAAATTTTAATTTTTTTACAACTTGGGCTAGTTCTATCTAATGGAAAATAATGATGAATGTCAGGTAAGATGGTGTATAGATACCCTCACTAGGCATAAGTCAGATCAAAATGCTAGGTCTTAAGGACGAACTCATCTTCAATCTATGGCATGGTTGTCAATACATCTTTGGAGATCATGGATAATATGTACTATAAAAGATCCAAAAGAATCTAAAACACAAGGTTGTGGCAAACTAGGAGTTGAAAATAAGTAAAAAACACAATGGCAATAGACCCAAAGGTGTTATGCATAATGGTTAGTAAATTGACATACCATCTAGTTGTTGTAATTATGCGGGTTCTTTCAAAGACTATAATTTGGATTGTGTCATCAAAATTGGATGAGCATTGGTTGATTTTTAATGTGTATGTTTATAAATTATGTAGGATTCCTTGCAATTAAAAGCAATGATGTGATCATATCTTCACATATCATCATTCCTCTAACAAATAGTAATTGGGCCTTCTAATAGTTCTCTTATGGGATGGTTATGAAGTCACCGATAATGACTAGTGAAGGTGTGAATGAGTTCATTATACTAGTAAGAGGTATTGGGTTTATGTTCTGGAAGGATTGGAGGCATCCAATAACCAAAAAATATAGCTTTATCTCAAATACATCCCGCAAATGGCACCTTCATATTCTCTGTGACACCTATTATTTAAATTTCACATATTATACAAAATACTTAATCCCATAGGGTTATGATTCTAACACTACTTTTCAGAGTTTGACAGAGTAGCAATAGGAGATGCTTTTTCACTTCCACTATCTTATACATGCATTGGATGTAAGAGTCCCATTGACCGACTATTGTTGTCACTAATTGGACATTAATAAAATTATCTTATCTTGATTTGTGTTATGAGATTCTCTCAGGTGGCTTTCCTTTGAGAGAAACAAAGCCAAGCTCTTTTCATGTGGTTGGGTTTGAATTTAAGGCTAATCATCTAATGAAAAACAAAACCATAAAGTTGAGGATCACTTCCTGTTTCATAAACTTAAACTGATTCAATCATGTGTTTACTCAATAGTCTTATGGCCTTCCTTGGTTTTACAAAAAGAGATGCTTGTTTGTTTTCCAGCTATGGTTCTTTTTAGGGTACCATTGAACACATTATTTTGAGATAATGTTAATGTTAGACTCAGATTCATTAACAACTTATAGGTCTTTGAACAAGTCTTTTCCATGCCACACCCATGTACAAATTTGTCTTCCATTGACTATATATTCATAGTTTAAGAGGTGTGAATTGCTTCCTTTAAACAACAAATCTCATATTATTTATCCTTTGTAATCCTCTCTCACCTGGATTCATTACACGTAGTTTTAGAAAGAATCATAAGGCTGCTCAACTATTGAAAATATGCCTTTTCTTGCATAGCTGAAAATTAAAAGAATAGCTAGATGTATAATAAAATTTTGCATGAGTAGATGAAGTCCTGGATAATATTTGCAGCTAAGGACCCTAGGATAGTTTTATGGAGTTGAGATTTCTCATTTTAAATTCTATGGGATTAAGGATTTTGTATAATATGTAAAACTTAAATAATATGTGTCATAGAGAATACGAAGAGTAATCTACATCCAAATTTCTATTCTTCCATTACCACCTTGTTGACTTCTAAAATATCAAGTTGTTGCTTTCATAATTCAACTATCTAAATAAAGGAAGGGGAAACTTGGTTCTTATTTCAAAAAGTAACAATTTATCCTCTCCTCCTATGAATACATGATCAACCACAAAAATAGGCCTAAATCAACACTTAATTTGAAAACAACACCCTTAACAATTTCTAATGTTGATAGTAAAGAATCTTAGAATAACTCCCTATGGTGCATCCTCCATGCCATTGTTTAGATATTGTTTTTCTATGTTGAAAGATGAAAGTACAACATGCAAGAATGCCTTGCATCTCATCAAAGGATGGCAAGGCTTCATGGGTTGGTCGTTGTTATTAATTCTTAGTGCATACTTGTGGATCTTACCTTGTTCTAGAGCCAATAAATGAGCATGTAAAAGAAATACATTAAACATGGTGATGGTGATTGATTAAAGGAAAAGCAAGAAAGAATTTGTAACCATCGAGCAAGACCCCCCAAACTGTAGAAATGAGTTTTAATGGAATAGTTTTTATGATTTTTTTTTATCTTTTATAGAGTTATGGAGTACCCAATAAGATAAACTATATGCATACATAATTCCCCATCATAGGTAAGATGTGATAATCCTAGACTGTGCAAACAAAATACTTCCAATGCTCATCTACTAGACCAACATGAGTACAAGTATATAAGGCATAGATAAAGGTGGCATGGTTTTCTTTTATGCCCATGTTTCTCATTTAAGAAGAGAGAAATAGTGCATCCTCACCATACCCATGCATTTAATATGCAAAGTACTTTTCACTCCATAAGACTACATCTCTCTCTAGTATTTTTTCAAATAAACATCATGTAGTCTCCACACTTCCACAATTGTAATATTACATGTTTGTGAGAGAAGTAACCACAAAACATATGATTCAAATCCAAGTTTAATTATGTAACCATTGAAGTGCTTTCCCTTTTGAAAAGATAGTAGATTAAAACATGTTAGGAGCACATTCATCATAGTGACTACATTGGATGCTACATTTGCTAGTATCATTTGATGGAAAGAGTCAAAGCTTCATTTACATAAGCTTCATTCTTAGCACATTCCTTAAGAATGAACTCAAGATACACAAACCCAATATTATGTCGCCTTTATTTCTTCACGATGCCCATGCATAAGGTTACATATTTCATGCAAGGTAGATTCTCCCATAACATAGTAGGTGGGAGGGAAGGCATAGTAGGTGTGTCAAGGTATTCATGGTACATCATAGAATGCCCAATGTTGAGGGGGAGGATCTTCCTTTCATTCGACGCTGTGAAAATGAACCCTGACAAAAAGGAAAATTGCAATGGTCAATGGGATAAGACTTTCCACTCTATAACTAAGCACTTGTTTCTAGGTGTTTCACACTCTCATCATATCCCATTCAATCCAAGGTATTTACGTAGGGCCATTTCCTTTATTGCTTGTTCAATAAACAATGCCCATAGTTTCAGCTACATGGAAACTAGCCACATTTGAGCAGCAACTTCAATTAATACAGTTGGTGGAGTTTACCCAAAAATGGAGGAAGCAACAAAGGTAGAGGAAGAAATATCTATCCTTTTAGGACTTGTTAACTAGTTGGTCATTTTGAAGATTATTAAGATCTATCCTTTTAGGAGTTGTTGTCTGGTTGGTCATTTTATCATTGTCAAGCCATTTCTCTGGGTTGTTACTGAATGCATATAAAGTCCCAAGGGAGGGCACTCAACAATGTTTGTAGAATGTTGCATAGGACTGCCTGAAGGTTTTATCATTTACGGTATAGTCTTGGAAGTCATGCATATTACTTTTCATATTTTTGTGGGACTCTTGTGTGCAAGATAATTGCTGTAGAACACATCAATGCTTTCCTAGAAGTTGTGTAGGACTCTGAGCTTGTGATTTAAATATGTTAATTGCCTTACATTGTCCTCCCTATTACTTCAGGCTATGCCATTCAACATATGATGTTTCTACTTAATCTTAGATGTCAAAATGATCTGTTATGGTCCATGGATATTGTTTTGGTATTTTGTATATGTTTTCTCTAATGACATGTTAATGGTATTGATTGCTTTGAGTTGTTAATCAATGGATATCAAGTCCAAGGGAGGATGACTGAAGGCGAGGATGTAAACTCATATAGCTTATGCATTTGTATGGTTGTTCCCTCAAAGGACAGTACTCGATATTTGACACACTACACCAAAACATTTGGATCGACAGGGAGGTCAGTCAATTATTTAGTTTAAATGGTATTAAATTAAAGCATTTGAGTATCTTTTGCAGTGGCTTACAAATATAGTCAAGCTGGGAATAATCTTGTAACCGCAACTATAGTGAAAACGAATAGAAGATTTTTTATGTTTTTACCTGATTTGTTTTAGTTTTCAGTAAAAAATATATGTTTTATAACAATTAAAAAGTGACAAAATAGTTATATTCGGAGGCCAATTGTATTCTTTGAAATATTCCCTTCAACCTGTAAACATGGAATGGGTTACCAGATATTTTGAAATTCCAAATAATATCAAACAGAGGGCCTTATAGTCGAAGCTAACACATTACCCTATGATTAGTCGGCTACTGTCATGTAATCAAAGTCTATTTTTGAAGTACTTCAGCAAATTATGTTGATTGATAGTTGAAGGAAATAAACAAAGGGTAAGAGAATTTAGATGAAGCAGCCTCTCACTTCAGCATTCATGTTCCTAAGCAGACATTGGAGGAGTGAGGAAATGAAACATACCGAATCCATTGCTCGATTGGGAAACCCCTATGATCTATCCTACTTGTACTTCTGAAGTGAAACCCTCATGGCGCCCCTGCTCTCCCACTCATGAAAATTCGATGGAAGTGAAACCCTAGCGGTGCCCTTGCTCTCACTATCTATGCTATCCATGACCACGCATCTAGAAAGACCTAGACCAAGCCACAACAAGATCGCCTCTACTGCTCCACTACTCCTCGCGTGCTTCTCTAAAATCAAAACATCAACTGCTCCTCACGTGCTCCTCTAAACTCAAAACATCAATACAATCAATATTGGACAAAGATCAATGTAATAAATGTAATGTAATTAGTTTATATTTTTAAAATATTTTTTAAACTATTCTTTATAAAGATTTAACTTAGTTGAATTTTTATACACTATCGTAGAAATCCTTATATAAGTTGCAAAATAAAAAGTATAATTAAAATTTATTTGCTAATTTTAAAATATATATAAAATTCAAGGATTAAAAATATTATAAAGACAACATTAACTTTGTAAAATTAAATTATGAACATTAACCTTATAAAATTTAAAATAGGAAAAAGAATTTTTAATAATCATTTTATTAAAAAATATCATTAAATTTAAAAAAAATAAAATTTAAAATACAATGCATACAAAAGTCCACCATTAAATTCAAATTCATCAATATTACATTATCAAATTTTAATTTTCAAATTTCAAACAAGTGGAACACCTAATATTAAATATCTATTCAATTTTTGTTTTTACATTATTATGTCTTAATTTTCAATTTTATTTTCATGTAAGAAATTTAAGTGTAAGATTTCATAAATATAAATTTCATCTATGTTAATAACTAAATCCATTTTAATTGGCAATTTGACAGAAATATGATGATGATGATGATGATGATGATGATGCTGATGATGACGACGACGACAACAACAATGATGATGAGGATGAGGATGAGGATGATGAGGATGAGGATGAGGGCAAGGATGATGATGATGATGAGGTTGATGATGAGGATGATGATTATGATGATGATGAGGATGTTGATGAGGATTATGATGGTGATGATGATGGTGATGATGAATTAAACGATGACGATGAAGACGATGAAGATGACGATGATGATGGTGATGATGACGACGACGACGATGACGACGATGATGATGATGATGATCATGACGATGATGATGATGATGATGATGATGACGACGACGATGACGACAACAACAACGATGATGATGATGAGGATGAGGATGAGGATGAGGATGAGGATGAGGATGAGGATGATGATGATGATGATGATGATGATGATGATGATGGTGATGATGGCGACAACGACAATGATGATGATGATTACGATGATGAAAACAACACCAATGATGATGATGACGACGATGATGAGGATGAGGATGAGGAAAAGGATGAGGATGATGACGAGGATGAGAATGAGGATGAGGACAAGGATGAGGATGATGAGGATGTGAATGAGGACATGAAAGATCACTAAAGCAATAATAGGGTTGTACCAACTTTTGATAGAATGACAAAATGAGGCACTTATCTATTGGCATGAAGATATCTAGATAACATCATAACAATTACCCTTTTTAATGTGTTTCAATCTTGAAGATATGATCTTCAAACCTCACATCCATACAAAAAGGTAATTGTAACCAATAAATAAATAAAAATATATATTTAATAATAACCTAAAACTAAGTTTAAAACATTACTTTTCAAAAATAATAAAAACTACATATCCCTTATATCCCTTGCTTAATCTAACCTTTAATGGTAAGATATTTTGATAACTACTCCAAGTCTCACTTTTCACAACACTAAGCTTATAATTTAGTCACTTTTCACACACTAAGATCTATTGTTTTAAAAATGATAACTTAATCATTGAATTTTTTGCTGACATCTTAAATAATTAGCATCACATTGTTTATAAGGGAACTCTTAAGGAAAAAAGTAACATCACATAGTTAGAACAATGGGGGGCACTCTTAAGCTTAACCTTACAACTGAACAAGTTATTAGGCCTTGCACTCTTAATGTATTAAGTTCATAAATAATAAGTTAAATTGTATTTGAATTATTTATTAAATTAAATTGTATTTGTTTAATTTGAATTTTTTTTAATAGATATTACTTTACCGATCTCCAAGTCTAACTATTCAAAGGGTTAAACATAAAGAGAAATCTACCTACATTGTCAACTAACTACTAATAAACTAACACTTCATTATGATGATGATGAGGATGCTGATGAAGATGATGATGATGGTGATGAAGATGGGGACGATGATTATGATGAGGATGATGATGATGATGATGATGATGTTGAAGATGATGATGATGATGATGATGATGAATATGATGATGATGATGAAGATGATGATGATGATGATGATGATGAAGACCATGAAGATGATGCTGATGACGAAGACAACGATGATGATAAAGATGATGAAGATGATGATGAATACCATGAAGATGATGACGATGAAGATGATGATGATGATGATGACGATGAAGATGACGAAGATGATGACGACGACGACGACGACGACGATGACGACGACGACGACGATTATGATGATGATGATGATGATGATGATGATGATGAAGATGAAGATGATGATGATGATGATGATGATGATGAGGAAGAGGGTGATGATGCTGATGATGGGATCATGACGAAGATGTTGAAGATTATGAAGATGATGAAGATGATGATGATGATGGTGATGATGATGATGATGATGATGATGATTATGATGATGAAGACCATGGAGATGATGGTGATGACGACGATAACGATGACGATGATGATGATGAAGATGGTGATGATGATGATGACAATGATGATGAGGAGGAGGAAGAGGAGGAGGAAGAGGGTGATGCATTTGATGATGATGATGATAATGATGACGATGATGGTTGATGATGATGATTATGAAGATGATGATGACAATGATGATGATGAGGATGATGATGAGGAGGAGGAGGATGATGATGAGGATGATGATGAAGATGATGACGATGATGATGAATATGGGGATGATGATTATGATGAGGATGATGGTGATGATGATGTTGAAGATGATGATGACGATGATGACGACGACAAATATGATGATGATGAAGACCATGAAGATGATGGTTATGACGACAACAACGATGATGATGATGATGATGAATATGGTGATGATGATGATGATGATGATGATGATAATGATGATGAGGAAGAGGGTGATGCATATGATGATGATGATGATGATGATGAAGATGGGGACGATGATTATGATGAGGATGATGATGATGATGATGATGATGACAATGTTGAAGATGATGATGATGATGATGAATATGATGATGATGATGATGATGATGATGATGATGATGATGATGAAGACCATGAAAATGATGGTTGTTAAGATTCAATATGATAATATAGATAAAAATAGTATTACATTCAATTTCACAACAATAGCATATACAGGATCACTGAAAGAACAACAAGCACAACATAAACATAAGAGACAAAATTTATCCTGGGAAACCCTCATGGGTAGAGAACCCAACAAAGCTTCCTCAATATGGATGACCAACAAATACAAACATGTAATCCCCAAACAAGAGCTCCTTCTCCTCCTTTGCAGATCTCTCTCTCTCCTATGCGAGTTTCACAAGTGTGTGAGTGAATGAGAGTGTGTGTGATAAATGAGGATCACACATCCTCTATTTATACTTTACATCTCACTAGACAAAATACCTAACTAGGTCGGATCCAACAGATATAACCTAATGCTGACTGGGTCGACCCCACTAGGGAAGTCTAATAACCCAAGTTACCACATTTTGACGGAGGAATAAACATCTCTGCATATAATAATAATGTCTCGAAGGAGGAATGAAGCATCTCCAAATAATAAGGTACAAATATAATATTCTCAGAAGTTACAATATTTTAACACTCCCCCTTAACGAGAAGGATATTCTAACAACATCTGTAGGAGCAAGGATTCATCAACATCATACATGATACATCTATCAATCATTGGAACCTTTCTTCAATCATCATCAGTAACTCAACCAATTACTGGAACATAATCAATACTAGATCATCAACATTGTCAGTACTGAGTCTTCATCTTCTGTAGCACTTGATCAGCTATAGCATCATCATCATCTAGATCTCTCAATCAACATCATCATCTGGATCTCTCGATCAACAGCCTCATCATCTGGATCTCCCGATCAACAACATCATCTGGATCTCTCGATCAACAGCCTCATCATCTGGATCTCCCGATCAACAACATCATCTGGATCTCTCGATCAACAGCCTCATTGTCTGGATCTCCCAATCAACATCATCATCTGGATCTCTCGATCAACAACCTCATCATCTGGATCTCTTGATCAACATCATCATATGGGTCTCTTGATCAACAACCTCATCATCTAGATCTCACAATCAACATCATCATCTGGATCTCTCAATCAACAACATGATTTGGATCTCCGATCAACAGACTCATCGTCTGGATCTCTTGATCAACAACATCATAATATGCAACACCCATGATCCAATTGTGGGATGATCAATTCCTCTCTCTTTAGGACATAAGTCCAAGGATGATACAATCCTGATCCACGTACGGGATGATCAATCCCTATCACTTTAAGACACCATATCATGTCTAGGGATGATGCAATCCCAACCATAGTGCTAGTCCTTTTTCATACTGGATGTGACCTAGATTAAATCTAGGATTTTTACAACCTATGAATGATCACTTGCTGCTGCATTGAGTAGTCCAGGAGCAAACATTACATCATTATAGGATCTACAAATGATCACCTACTGCTACACTAAGCAGTTCAAGAGCACACATTACATCATTCTAGTCAACCACATAGACAATACTATTTCAATTGGGGTGTGACCTAGATAGAATTTAGGATTTACAACCACATAGCTAGTACTATTTCAATTGGGGTGTGACCTATATCAAATCTAGGATTGACAACCTGTGAATGATCACCTACTACTGCACTGAGAAATCCAGGAGCGAACATTACATCATTATAGGTTCTGTGAATGATCACCCACTGCTATGTTAAGTAGTTCAGGAGCGCACATCACATCATTCACCAACATCTTTCTCGAAGACAAGAGTCTATGGATTCCTTTAGGACATGTGTCCAGGGATGATACAATCCACTTGTCAACTTAGACTAAGTTTAAGTACCACTCATTGACCTCATCATCGGGACAAGTAACCTCATCATTGACCTCATCATTGAAACAGGTAACCTCATCATCGATACAGTTATCCATATCGATACCAGTATCCAAGCATCATCATCGACCATATCACTCTTCCTTTTGAGGAGGGTCCTTCTGAACTACACCAAGCTTGTCTAAAAAATACTCAAATTTTACTCGAGACAGAGGTTTGGTCAATACATCAACAACTTGTTCATCAGTGCTCACATACTCAAGCTTTATAGCTCCTTTCTGCACCATATCCTGTATATAGAAATATCAGATCTCTATGTGCTTTGCCTTATCATGGAACACTAGATTCTTTGTCATCTTGATACAACTCTAGTTGTAACACATGATAACAATGGAGTCCATCTCTAAGTCAAACAATCCCGATAACAACTTCTGAAGCCATATCTCTTCACAAATAACAGAGCAAGCAGCAATATATTCCGCTTCAGCTGTGCTGAGAGCCACACTAGACTGCTTTCTGCTAAACCACGGGATCATGGAAGATCCCAAACAATTTAACATCCTCTCGATGTGTTATTCCTGTCTAATACACTTCCTGTCCAATCAACATTTGTGTAGCCATACAATATGAAGTCATGATCTCCAAGATAATATAGACCAAAGTCTATCGTACCCTTTAGGTACCTCATCACATGCTTTGCAGCTACTGGATGAACACGTCTAGGTTCTACTAGATTGTAGTGCCCCTAGACTTGTGTAGACATTGAGGGCACCTGCTGAGTGACCCGGCTGATTGAAACATTAATTAAAAAAACCTTTTGACCTTATGTTTGAGTATGTGTATCTGAACTGTTGAGGTAAATGAATAATTGCATATGTTAAACGATTAGCTATGACTATGGAAAATTATGTTGATGAATAATGCTTAACGACTAGCTATATGGTGATTATGTATTTGGCGATGAAATGTCTATCTGATAAGATGAATGAGCAGTTGAATAAATCATAAATGTTTAACAATACTAGAGTTAGAAACCAGATGATGATTGTTGAGAACAGTGCTACTAATAATTTGTTGTGAGAAGTGTGTGTAGAAACAAGTGAGATGGTTCACCAACAGACACACAAAGGAACATGAAAGGTCATAGAGTACGGGTAAATCACACACAGGGGAAGTGACGACGATGTCAACTTCCGACAAGAATACCACGCATGAGCAGATAAGCATTGATCCGCTTGCTCAGGAGGAATGCGTGAGGGCGTATGAGGTGGGCCACGACGGAGTTGGTCACGTACGAGTTGAGGGGCGTGCAGTGAGAACAGACTCACTCCTCAGCGCCATTAGTCCCTAGATACCATGTACACAGAGGATGGATGGTAACAATTCCTAAAATCCCTAGAAGAGTTCCCGCAAGTCAAAACGGAAAGATGGTGGCAGAAGGGCCCAACGATGCGGTACCCTGTCGAGAACGGAAAGAATGGACGCAAGGACCCAACGAGGTGGTACCATGCCAAGGAATGGAAACCATGGATGATTGGACCCGATGGAGTGGTGCCATATCAGGGGATTAAAAATTAAGGAACCATGAGCCCAACGACGTGGCACCATGATCCTAGTGAGTTTGATTATTAAATTAAACTACATAAAAACTTAGGAGAATAACTCTAGATTATTACTTAGCAAATGCATAACAATAGTTTAGACATTTGCACATGAATAGTTATTTCTGTTGAGCATTTAAAATAATAGAAATTATTATTTAGGAGCAAAATAGAATCCTAAGATTAGACACCTAGTCAACTAAAAGCTAGGAGTTGATTAAAATATCTGGGGGACAAACTAGAGCAAACTTAGGGATGTAGGTGCACTTCCCAGAGAAACTGACACTTGGATGGGTGAGTGTTTTAATTAAATAAATAATTAAAAATATTTAATTATGCATGAAGCGACATGTATCGCAGGAGATTTCCCTTTATAAGGAAGGCTTAAGGAATGGGTAATGGGCCCATAATTTGGACAATTGTCATAATTTTCGAATGCCTCAAAGACTTGCTGCTATCTAAGGGTTCGGCTAAGGAATCCTAGTGGGAAGGGAAGCCCAAGCTGAATTTCTGAAATACTTGTGTGAACTCTACGACCCAATTAGCTTGGGGGTCTGGAAGGAAGAAGAGTACTTCCAGAGTGGTTGGGTGGTTTACCGAGGTGTCCCGTGGTGAACGGTTGAGGTCTTTAGCAGCAGTACGGTAAGGATCATCTTCAGCACCATCTTCAGACTTCTCCAAGCGACAACCGGAGAGGTATTCCTTGTGCTTGATACGCTTGTTACTAATAATTGTTTTTAGAAACTGAATCTCTTTGCTTTTAACATTATGAAATGAATCGAACTCTGTATGAATTAATGTAGCTGCATGTTTGTTTATATACTGTTATTGTAATCACAATTAGATATGAACGGTTTTGGTTTAGATGGATCGATCTCTGTAACAGAGGTATTCCTTGTGCTTGATACGCTTGTTACTAATAATTGTTTTTTTTTTTGAAACTGAATCTCTTAGCTTTTAACATTATGAAATGAATCGAACTCTGTATGAATTAATGTAGCTGCATGTTGGTTTATATACTGTTATTGTAATCGCAATTAGATATGAACAGTCTTGGTTAAGATGGATCGACTCTGTATTTCTGTTACAGAGATCAATCTAATGGACTGATCGGCCCTCTCCTATAAATTTAGAAGGAATTTTAATGATTCAGATCGATTGACCATTATCTTTTCTGTGATCCGTAAGATCGACCTGCATTTCAATTGCAGAGTTCTGTCTACCTGTAATTTAGAAGGAATTTTAATGCTCAGATCGATTGACCATTATCTTTTCGGTGAACCGTAAGATCGACCGACATTTCAATTTCAGAGTTCTTTCTACCTGTGAATTTTTGAAGGGATTTAATGTTCAGATCGATTGGTCAATAATCGTTTCTGTGACTCGAAAGACTGACTTGCATCTAATTACAGAGTTTCATCTCAGGAATCGGCTAACTTCTGTGAAGCTTAGACCGATTCAACCTGCATATTGGTAATCACCCATTGCAATACATATTTATGAGTTGAGCGATGTGCCTTGATCGACGCTGTATGCTTGATTGCAGTGATCGATCCCCAAAAGATCCGTTCGACTCTTAATATTTCATACAAAGCCGTGTCTCCATCCTTGAACCCGTGCCCTTGGTTAAGTTGGAATGGACATACGTCTAGGTTGGCTCGACAATGTACATTACTTATCGTCTGATTTGAACAGTAGTGTTGAATCAGTTTCTATCTTGTTATGCCAAATGTACAAGTCTCTTAGTTAAACCAACCTTCTGAGATCTACCGCCAGGTATGGATTGCAACATCTCGGTTGTAACGCCTAGATCCAGCTTCGACCCCGGGTTCATGTCTGCTATTTTTCCTTGTTCGATTTTGGCATTATGGCTGTTCTCTTTCAATAAAATCGATAGATGTCCATCTCGGTGCTATCTGCTAAATAGACAGAAAGATCTGGAAGAACCTCGTCGGTTGTCAAATTGACATCTGTTAAAAATTATATCGCAATTCTATTAAAAATTATATCGCAATCCTATTATGTTAAATGAGATCGATCCTAGCTATTCGAATCACCTCCCATGCATGCAATCTGGTAGTCGACTAAGTGCTCATGATCGAGTTCCATCCTTAGAACCCCAAATCCCAACTGTCTCTCATCAAGTTTCCGATCATACTGCGGCAAACTAATAGTTATCCCTGCAATTGTTCTTCGAAAGATGCAGCTCGCGAACTGATAGTTACCCCTGAAATCATGTCCTGGAAAGATGTAGATCACTGCGTTAAGAGCCTGGTCCCTATAATCATTTCTTGGAAGGATGTAGATCATTGTGTTAAGAGCCGTGAACAAAGAACCCTGGATAAAACCTAGATCATGGATGATAGTCCATGAACCGTGTATTCCTGTCCAGTACAGATCTAGAACAACATAAATTTTGTTGAGCAAAACGAAATGCAATGTTAATTTTATGAAATCCTTCTCCCGTACTTTTATCGTTGTGTCATGTATAAGCTACAGAGTATTAAAAAGTAAACGCAGAGTCCAGAATTGGATAGAACGCAAGTCTTAAATTTAAGTTAGATTTATTATAAGCATTTCATGTATACTTTGAAATATCTTTAGAAATCACAGCCACAGTATAAGAATGGTATGTTCAAAGTAATGTATCTATTTTAAGATCAACTGAATGCATTTATTTAAATGATGGGCAAACGACTGTATCATATTTTCATACCAATTTTTTTGAAAGTGGAAACCACAGTGGCATCGTATTTATATTGTAAATATCTTAAACTGCATTTAAATTACAATATGTTGAATTGAAGTAGTTACTTGTATAAACGAAGGAATCATGGCCGCATCATTCGATCGAAATACATTTGGGAGAATATCGCAGTATTATCTTATAATATGTTTGAATGTAATACAATATGTTTACATAAGGGATAGGAAAAGATTTAAGATTATGATGTATTTAAAAGAATGTATGCTTAAATTGATAGATAAAGATGAAGGATTAGTATAACTAACAATATGGGTTCCTCTGTTACGTCAAATTACATATTGATTAGTTAAAGCGATATGGTATAGTAGCATTTGCAATGAAATAGGTTGCATACAATAGAAATGTTTAAAGTTGGTCATAATGACATATATACTCTATTTCATAGATAAAGTAGTTAAATTGTTTAAATTGAAATAAAAGCTATGATTAGGAATATAAGATTCCTTTCATTTTATAGGGAATAAAATATAATGTATTCACACTTTCCTTTATGATGTATTTAAAAGAATGTATACTTAAATTGATAGATAAGGATGAAGGATTAGTATAACTAACAATATGGGTTCCTTTGTTATGTCAAATTACATATTGATTAGTTAAAGCGATATGGTATAGTAGCATTTGCAATGAAATAGGTTGCATACAATAGAAATGTTTAAAGTTGGTCATCATGACATATATACTCTATTTGATAGATAAAGTAGTCACATTGTTTAAATTGAAATAAAAGCTATGATTTAGAATATAAGATTCCTTTCATTTTACAAGGAATAGAATATAATGTATTCACACTTTCCTATGTATAGTTTTATGAAACAAAAACATAATTTCCTATTTCTTCAAGTCATTCGAGAAATAGATGGAAGAATCAATGTTTGAATATAATTATAAATCCTATGTGTACAAGATATTATAAACAATAAAACTTATTATGGTTTTAGGTGACATTGGAAATTACTCATGATCCAACTTTCTCTTAGGTGTATCCTTTGCAATTATAAACATTATGAGGATATCATGAATACTATCAAAGTTCCATATTTTAGTAGTGTGTTTAAGTAAGAGAATAATATTTTTCTTGGAATCATGTTCGATTGTTACATAGACGAGAGTAGAAATTGATTCATGGTCTTAACATCTCTAGTTTAGATAAGTAGCCTTACCACCTGAAAATGTGTGGAAGTTAGATTAGGATCCTAAGCGCTTTGCTAGACATGATGTTCTCTCCTACAAAAAAAAAATTGACAAAAATTTTGCTTACGATGACAAGCCCTACATTTGGTATCAGAGCAAGGTCGAACTTAGTTCGGACCTAGACAATTCCGCGAAACAGTTTATGATGTTTAGTTGACTAATAAATTTTATTTTACATCTGAACAGACTTCGTCATGGATCGAAGAACTCGCCAAGGTAGAGCTGGAAGGGGACGAGGACGAGCTACATGCCCGTCAACCCCAACAACTCCTGAGGATAATCCGTCAAGAGCTGAGGAAACCATTAACCTACCTACGGACGAAGTCATGACAATGATGAGGAACTACCACAGAATGACAGAAGCATTGATGACACGACTTGACCGCGAGAACGTTGGTTCTCAAGTCACTGCAGTACCACAGGCGCCACCTCCGGTCAACATACATCGAGAGTTAGAAAAGGTGAAGTTTCCTGAATTTTGGGGTTCCACTGAGGGGACGGCCGCGGAGGCATGGCTAGAATACATGGCCATGTGTTTTTATTTGAGGGACTACATGTCTAACATGAAGGTGCGGATGGCGATACTATAACTGAAAGGGGAAGCCCTTCTTTGGTGGAAGACCTTGCGACCTCATCTAGGTCTAGAGCTTGAGGAGATATCTTGGGAATTGTTCAATGAACATTTCCGTCAACATTACCTATCAGACAAATTCATTGAGCGACAGCTGAATGATTTCCATGCACTAAAGCAAGGACTACGGACAGTACAAGAGTACAAAATCCATTTTATGGAGTTACTAAGGTATGCACCCCATGTTGCCACGGAGAAATTAAAAGTCAATAAGTTCATCTACGGATTAAACCCAGCCATATGGGACAAGGTTCGTATTTTGACACCTTCTACTTTGCACGATGCGGTCCAGAAGGCCCTCATAGTGGAAGAAGAGCTTCCCGGCAAGATGCTGCAGAATAAGAACTTTACGAATATAGACCGAGGAAGTCAACCTTCACATGCACCCAAACATCAGTATGGGAATAAGAATTTTGGGAGGAGACCTTTCAACGGAGGGTCTAACAGAGATGACAGGACACCATACCGACCACCACCACAGAATGACCATGCAAAGCCTTTTACAAAACCGACGCAGTTTGGACCAAGAAAAAATGATGCACCTGCTAGAAACAAAACAAGAGGGCCCAAAGCAGGATGTTGGAAGTGTGGGGGACCACACTTCCAAAGCGAATGTCCTCAGTAGGACCAGGGAAACCAAAGAGCCCAAGCACCGCGACAAACTACCGCAGCCGATTTAGGACGAGCGCATCGTATACATGCTGCCGTCAACAACCGCCAAGTTGAACATCAGTCCACCGTCCTCGAGACTACTGGTAAGATACATGGTAATGTATTTTCCTTGCTTATAGAACCTGGAGCTACTGAAAGTTTTATTTCCTTAAAAGTTGTAGAAAATAATAAAATGATGGCAATAAGTCAAGATGATTTCGACACTGTCGAGATGGCATCTGGTAGTGTCCAAAGTGTGAGTCTTAAGGTAGAGAACTGTGAAGTCGACCTAGGAGTATGTTCTTCTAGAATATCCTTTTATGTTACGGAATTGGGTACATACGATCTAATCCTGGGGATGGATTGGCTAGAAGTGCACTCGGCGATGATGGATTGCCGAAGTAAGGAACTAACTTTCATTGACGATGAAGGTTACAAGAGGATGTTGACTAGGAAGAAAAAGAAAGTTTCCTTGAGAATGATATCGGCTATGCAGCTGAAGAAGAGCATGAGAAAAGGGTGTCAATTGTATGCGGTGATTGCAATGAACAAGGAAGGTGATAAGATGGAAGTAATTAATCACCCCTTGTTCTCAGAATTCATGGACGTGTTTCCTGACGCATTACCCAGATTACCACCACAACGTGAACTGGATTTCACCATAGAACTAAAACCTGGAACCGAACCCATAACTAGAACTCCTTACCGAATGTCAGTACCAGAATTGAAGGAGTTGCAAATTCAACTACAAGAGTTGCTAGATTTAGGACTGATCAGACCTAGTGTGTCTCCTTGGGGAGCACCTGTTATTTTTGTGAAGAAGAAGGATGGGTCTTGGCGCTTGTGCATTGACTACCGTCAATTGAACAAGGCGACCGTAAGAAATCACTATCCCCTGCCCAGAATAGATGACCTCTTTGACCAGATGAAGGGTGCGACAGTATTCTCAAAAACCAACCTAAGGTCGGGATACCACCAGTTGAGGATCAAGGATGAAGATATCTCCAAGACGGCATTTAAAACTAGATTTGGACACTACGAATTTGTCGTAGTACCTTTCGGCTTAACAAATGTACCCAGTGTATTTATGAACTTGACGAATGGTGTGTTTCGACAACACCTTGACAAGTTTGTACAGGTGTTCTTAGACGACATTCTGATTTATTCAAGAACACTGGAAGAACATGAGGAACACCTGAGGATAGTCCTAAAATGTTTGAGAGACAATCACCTTTATGGAAAATTATCAAAGTGTTCATTCTTCCAGAAGGAGATTCATTATCTTGGACACATCATATCCGGCAAAGGGATAGCTGTAGATCCAACCAAGATTGAAGCCATTTGGGACTGGCCGACACCCACAAACGTACATGAGGTACGAAGCTTTATGGGGCTTGCCGGGTATTATAGACGTTTTGTGGAAGGCTTCTCTAGAGTAGCGGGACCTATTACTGAATTGCAAAAGAAGAACCGTCCTTTCATTTGGACGGAGAAATGCGAAGAGGCCTTTGCTAAATTAAAAGAATTACTGACGACAGCACCAATCCTAAAAGTTCCCGATATGGATAAATATTTCCTGGTATGCACGGATGCTTCAAAGGATGGTGTTGGTTGTGTATTGATGCAAGATGGGAGAGTAATTGCGTACACGTCTAGAAGACTTAGGCCGCATGAAGAGAACTATGCGACCCATGATATGGATATGACTGTGGTGATGCATGCTTTGAGGTTATGGAGACACTATCTGGTAGGGAGAAAGTTTGAATTAAAGACTGACCATTGTGGGTTACAACACATCTTCACCCAAAGTGACCTTAATGCAAGACAGAGAAGATGGTCAGAAGTACTTAGTGAGTACGAATTCGACATAACTTATGTGAAAGGGACCTTAAACAAAGTGGCAGATGCACTTAGTCGTAGACCTAGGATATTCTCTATCATACCATTAAAGACCAACTTAAGAGAAAAGATCTTGACACTACAACATAAGGACACATGGTATAATTAAGTAAAAGCTGAGTTGGAGAATAAACAGATGAGGATACCCAAGTTTGAAGGGTACTCTTTGGACATGGACAGTTTATTACGGTATAACCGTCGCATGTATGTCCCTGATAATGAAGAAATTCGAGGTTTAATACTGTCTGAGGCTCACCGAGCCGTCTATAGAGCACATCCTGGAATAAAAAAGATGTATGCAGATTTGAAACCTTTGTTCTTTTGGCATGGTATGAAGAGGGATGTGGTAAGCTTTGTGGCGAAGTGTATGGAGTGCCAGATGGTAAAGGCGGAACATCGACACCCAACCGGATTGCTACAACCACATGCTATCCCAAAATCAAAATGGGAGGTTATTTCTATGGATTTTATAGTTGGTTTACCCTTAACCAACAGGAGACACGACACAATTTTTGTGGTCGTTGACACTCTTACCAAGAGTGCACATTTCCTACCGATTAAGAACATGTATCAAGCTCCGGAGATAGCCCGAGTCTTCATTAATGAAGTAGTAAGACTACATGGAATTCCAAAAAAAATTATTTCTGATAGAGGATCAGTATTTACTGGAAGGTTTTGGACAAGCTTTCAAGAAGCTCTTGGTACTCAACTTAACTTTAGCACTGCCTACCACCCTGAAACAGACGGACAAACGGAAAGAGTAAACCAAGTATTGGAAGACATGCTAAGAATGTATGTAATGGATCAACAAAAGAAGTGGGAATAATATCTGCCCTTGGTAGAATTTGCATACAACAACAGTTATCAGAGTTCTATTCAGATGGCTCCATTTGAATTTCTCTATGGGAGACCTTGTAGGACCCCCATAAGTTGGGATATACTAGAGGATAGGACATTACTTGGCCCTGAAGTAATACAAGAGATGGAAGACCAGATGGTCACGATTCGTGCTCGACTAAAGGAAGCACAGGACTGCCAGAAGAGTTATGCGGATGCGCATAGGACTGATCGTAACTACGAAATAGGGGATAGGGTATTTCTACGGGTAAAACCACATAAGAGTTCTATAAAGTTTGGAAAGGGAGCCAAGTTGTCACCTAGGTTTGTAGGACCCTTTAGGATTTCAGAACGGATAGGACCGGTTACCTATCGTCTTGACTTGCCGTCATCATTAAGTAGAATTCATAATGTTTTTCATATTTCTGTATTGCGCCACTATGTTCCCGATACTTCACATATCATTGACTTGAGTAATGTGCAGATAACGGACGACGGGGCCGTGATGGCTAAACCGATCCGGATTTTAGACCAGCGAATGCGGCAGCTTAGGCACCGTGTGATTGATCAAGTCAAAGTACAGTGGGACAACTATAGTCCAAGCTCTGCGACTTGGGAGGACGCAACTGAGATGCGTCGTAGTTTTCCATTTTTATTCTGAACTTCGGGATGAAGTTCTAAATAGGTAGGGGTGTATGCAGTGCCCCTAGACTTGTGTAGACATTGAGGGCACCTGCTGAGTGACCCGGCTGATTGAAACATTAATTAAAAAAACCTTTTGACCTTATGTTTGAGTATGTGTATCTGAACTGTTGAGGTAAATGAATAATTGCATATGTTAAACGATTAGCTATGACTATGGAAAATTATGTTGATGAATAATGCTTAACGACTAGCTATATGGTGATTATGTATTTGGCGACGAAATGTCTATCTGATAAGATGAATGAGCAGTTGAATAAATCATAAATGTTTAACAATACTAGAGTTAGAAACGAGATGATGATTGTTGAGAACAGTGCTACTAATAATTTGTTGTGAGAAGTGTGTGTAGAAACAAGTGAGACGGTTCACCAGCGGACACACAAAGGAACATGAAGGGTCGTAGAGTATGGGTAAATCACACACAGGGGAAGCGACGACAATGTCGACTTCCAACAAGAATACCACGCATGAGCAGATAAGCATTGATCTGCTTGCTCAAGAGGAATGCGTGAGGGCGTACGAGGTGGGCCACGACGGAGCTGGTCACGTACGAGTTGAGGGGCGTGCAGTGAGAACGGACTCACTCCTCAGCGCCATTAGTCCCTAGATAGCATGTAGATGGAGGATGGATGGTAACGATTCCTAAAATCCCTACAAGAGTTCCCGCAAGTCAAAACGGAAAGATGGTGGCAGAAGGGCCCAACGATGCGGTACCCTGTCGAGAACGGAAAGAATCGACGCAAGGACACAACGAGGTGGTACCATGCCAAGGAATGGAAACCATGGATGATTGGACCCGACGGAGTGGTGCCATATCAGGGGATTAAAAATTAAGCAACCAGGAGCCCAACGACACGGCACCATGATCCTAGTGAGTTTGATTATTAAATTAAACTGCATAAAAACTTAGGAGAATAACTCTAGATTATTACTTAGCAAATGCATAACAATAGTTTAGACATTTGCACATGAATAGTTATTTTTGTTGAGCATTTAAAATAATAGAAATTATTATTTAGGAGCAAAATAGAATCCTAAGATTAGACACCTAGTCAACTAAAAGCTAGGAGTTGATTAAAATATCTGGGGGACAAACTAGAGCAAACTTAGGGATGTAGGTGCACTTCCTAGAGAAACTGACACTTGGATGGGTGAGTGTTTTAATTCAATAAATAATTAAAAATATTTAATTATGCATGAAGCGACATGTGTCACAAGAGATTTCCCTTTATAAGGAAGGATTAAGGAATGGGTAAGGGGCCCATAATTTGGAAAATTGTCATAATTTTCGAATGCCTCAAAGACTTGCTGCTATCTAAGGGTTTGGCTAAGGAATCCTGGTGGGAAGGGAAGCCCAAGCTGAATTTCTGAAATACTTGTGTGAACTCTACGACCCGATTAGCTCGGGGGTCTAGAAGGAAGAAGAGTACTTCCAGAGTGGTTGGGTGGTTTACCGAGGTGTCCCGAGGTGAACGATTGAGGTCTTCAGCAGTAGTACGGTAAGGATCATCTTCAACACCATCTTCAGACTTCTCCAAGCGACAACCGGAGAGGTATTCCTTGTGCTTGATACGCTTGTTACTAATAATTGTTTTTAGAAACTGAATCTCTTTGCTTTTAACATTATGAAATGAATCGAACTCTGTATGAATTAATGTAGCTGCATGTTTGTTTATATACTGTTATTGTAATCACAATTAGATATGAACGGTTTTGGTTAAGATGGATTGATCTCTGTAACAGAGGTATTCCTTGTGCTTGATAACCTTGTTACTAATAATTGTTTTTTTTTTTTAAACTGAATCTCTTAGCTTTTAACATTATGAAATGAATCGAACTCTGTATGAATTAATGTAGCTGCATGTTGGTTTATATACTATTATTGTAATCGCAATTAGATATGAATGGTCTTGGTTAAGATGGATCGACTCTATATTTCTGTTACAGAGATCGATCTAATGGACTGATTGGCCCTATCCTGTAAATTTAGAAGGAATTTTAATGATTCAGATCGATTGACCATTATCTTTTCTGTGATCCATAAGATCGACCTGCATTTCAATTGCAGAGTTCTGTCTACCTGTAATTTAGAAGGAATTTTAATGCTCAGATCGATTGACCATTATCTTTTCGGTGAACCGTAAGATCGACCGGCATTTCACTTTCAGAGTTCTGTCTACCTGTGAATTTTTGAAGGGATTTAATGTTCAGATCGATTGGTCAATAATCGTTTCTGTGACCCGAAAGACTGACTTGCATCTAATTACAGAGTTTCGTCTCAAGAATCGACTAACTTCTGTGAAGCTTAGACCGATTCAACCTGCATATTGGTAATCACCCATTGCAATACATATTTCTGAGTTGAGCGATGTGCCTTGATCGACGCTGTATGCTTGATTGCAGTGATCGATCCCCAAAAGCTCTGTTTGAATATTAATATTTCATACAAAGCCGTGTCTCCATCCTTGAACCCGCGCCCTTGGTTAAGTTGGAATGGACATACGTCCAGGTTGGCTCGACAATGTACATTACTTATCGTCTGATTTGAACAATAGTGTTGACTCAGTTTCTGTCTTGTTATGCCGAATGTACAAGTCTCTTAGTTAAACCAACCTTCTGAGATCTACCGCCAGGTATGGATTGCAACATCTCGGTTGTAACGCCCAGATCCGGCTTCGACCCTGGGTTCATGTCTGCTATTTTTCCTTGTTCGATTTTGGCATTATGGCCGTTCTCTTTCAATAAAATCGACAGATGTCCATCTCGGTGCTATCTGCTAAATAGACAGAAAGATCTGGAAGAACCTCATCGGTTGTCAAATTGACATCTGTTAAAAATTATATCGCAATTCTATTAAAAATTATATCGCAATCCTATTATGTTAAATGAGATCGATCCTAGCTATTCGAATCACCTCCCATGCATGCAATCTGGTAGTCGACTAAGTGCTCATGATCGAGTTCCATCCTTAGAACCCCAAAGCCCAGTTGTCTCTCATCAAGTTTCTGATCATACTGCGGCAAACTAATAGTTATCCCTGCAATCGTTCTTCGAAAGATGCAGCTCGTGAACTGATAGTTACCCCTGAAATCATGTCCTAGAAAGATGTAGATCACTGCGTTAAGAGCCTGGTCCCTATAACCGTTTCTTGGAAGGATGTAGATCACTGTGTTAAGAGCCGTGAACAAAGAACCCTGGACAAAACCTAGATCACAGATGATAGTCCGTGAACCGTGTATTCCTGTCGAGTACAGATCTGGAACAGCATAAATTCTGTTGAGCAAAACAAAATGCAATGTTAATTTTATGAAATCCTTCTCCCGTACTTTTATCGTTGTGTCATGTATAAGCTACAGAGTATTAAAAAGTAAACGCAGAGTCCAGAATTGGATAGAACGCAAGTCTTAAATTTAAGTTAGATTTATTATAAGCATTTCATGTATACTTTGAAATATCTTTAGAAATCACAGCCACAGTATAAGACTGGTATGATCAAAGTAATGTATCTATTTTAAGATCAACTGAATGCATTTCTTTAAATGATGGGCAAACGACTGTATCATATTTTCATACCAATTTTTTTGAAAGTGGAAACCACAGTGGCATCGTATTTATATTGTAAATATCTTAAACTACATTTAAATTACAATATGTTGAATTGAAGTAGTTACTTGTATAAACGAAGGAATCATGGCCGCATTATTCGATCGAAATACATTTGGGAGAATATCGCAGTATTATCTTATAATATGTTTGAATGTAATACAATATGTTTACATCAGGGATAGGAAAAGATTTAAGATTATGATGTATTTAAAAGAATGTATGCTTAAATTGATAGATAAAGATGAAGGATTAGTATAACTAACAATATGGGTTCCTTTGTTACGTCAAATTACATATTGATTAGTTAAAGCGATATGGTATAGTAGCATTTGCAATGGAATAGGTTGCATACAATAGAAATGTTTAAAGTTGGTCATAATGACATATATACTCTATTTCATAGATAAAGTAGTCAAATTGTTTAAATTGAAATAAAAGCTATGATTAGGAATATAAGATTCCTTTCATTTTATAGGGAATAAAATATAATGTATTCACACTTTCCTTTATGATGTATTTAAAAGAATGTATACTTAAATTGATAGATAAGTATGAAGGATTAGTATAACTAACAATATGGGTTCCTTTGTTACGTCAAATTACATATTGATTAGTTAAAGCGATATGGTATAGTAGCATTTGCAATGAAATAGGTTGCATACAATAGAAATGTTTAAAGTTGGTCATCATGACATATATACTCTATTTGATAGATAAAGTAGTCACATTGTTTAAATTGAAATAAAAGTTATGATTTAGAATATAAGATTCCTTTCATTTTACAAGGAATAGAATATAATGTATTCACACTTTCCTATGTATAGTTTTATGAAACAAAAAAATAATTTCCTATTTCTTCAAGTCATTCAAGAAATAGATGGAAGAATCAATGTTTGAATATAATTATAAATCCTATGTGTACAAGATATTATAAACAATAAAACTTATTATGGTTTTAGGTGACATTGCAAATTACTCATGATCCAACTTTCTCTTAGGTGTATCCTTTGCAATTATAAACAATGTGAGGATATCATGAATACTATCAAAGTTCCATATTTTAGTAGTGTGTTTAAGTAAGAGAATAATATTTTTCTTGGAATCATGTTCTATTGTTACATAGACGAGAGTAGAAATTGATTCATGGTCTTAAGAACTCTAGTTTAGATAAGTAGCCTTACCACCTGAAAATGTGTGGAAGTTAGATTAGGATCCTAAGCACTTTGCTAGACATGATGTTCTCTCCTACAAAAAAAAAAAAAAAATGACGAAAATTTTGCTTACGATGACAAGCCCTACATAGATACTGACTCAAGGTCTTCACAACAAAGCATATATCTGGCCTGGTATTCATCAGATACATCAATGAACCAATAATATGTTTGTACAAAGTTACATCCACTAACTCTGACGAGTCATCAACTAACAACTTCAAGCTGGAATCCATGGGAGTGGCCATGGCTTTACATTCCAACATATCAAATCTTTTTAAGATTTCCACAGCATTCTTTCCCTGGTTGAGAAAGATTCCTTTAGGGCCTTGCCATACCTCCAGACCTAGGAAGTAATGCATCAATCCAAGATCTTTCATCTCAAACTCTGTAGAGAGCTTCTTCTTGCACTCGACAAACTGTTTCTAATTTCTAGTCAAAAATAGACCATCCACATATAGGAACAATATGACAGGTTCATCATCCATAACTTTGAGATAAATATTAGGATCAAATTTACTCTTGGTAAAGCCCAAGCTAGTTAAGAAGCTATCAATTATGTGATTGAACATCATTCACACTCTGCATTGAGTGATCTTCTGCATATCTATCCATGCCATCTCCCATTAGATGGGTCTACTGATATGAGCCTCAATATCATTCGAACTCTGTTGTGAGTTCCTTCTTGCATCCATCTAAGAGAATAATTTCATATGTATATAGAAACCATCTTCAACCTTGTATCAAAGGTTGAAATCTGCATCACCCGTGGTGATCATGAAGCTCATCAAATGACTATCGATCCTGGGTACCCATACAAATCTTTCTTCAATCATGTGATTCTCTATCAAATCCTGGGAGTTTGCTTGATTCACACTTCTTCTTTAATTACACCATTAAGAGAACGGTCTTGTCTAGCCACTTGGAGCAAACATCTTGTCATGATTCTCTCTCTTTCTAAGAGAATCCTCTAGCCACGAGCCTTCTATAGTATGTTTGATTTGTAAGTCTTTTTGTTGAACATCCATCACTTGTTCATTGGAAAAGGTGTTCATCATCCTTCTTTTGTAGATCATATCACATGATCTTTCCTACAAATCAAGGTTAATTACATGATTAGTAATACTTCATAATCATCAAATCATGTTGACATGATAACCTATTATGCATACTGATATGATTCACATAGTTATGCAACTATCTTGACCAATACTTTGGAACAACACTTTTCCATATCCTGTATGCATATAGTGGCTATCTAGATGCCTTCCATCTCTACCAGAACATACTATCAAGAGCGTGCACATCTCTCAGCATGTTAGCAAAGAGGTTTCATTCTAGACAAGCAACAATGTTTGTCCAACTTACCCATCATATGCATATTAGTAGTATATTGTGTGAAAATCCTCACAGTAGATCTAAGAGATGATGTATACCTCACAAGAAAGTAATTGATTAAGCAAGAAAATAGAAGAAGATTGGTCAATGCAATATAATGAGCAACAGAATAATAATACAGTAGAACTCGGATAGAAGCAAAAGTACTTCACACACACTAAATTATTAATCACAAATGGACATATAAATAATATAATGCATGACGATTCGAATGCCTAAGGTGGAAATTCGAATTATCCTTCATGGAGTGATCAAAGGATCACTGGAGTGTCATTGGAGCACAACTAGTAGTCTATCTCATCATCGGTGGAGTCATCAATGCACAAGTAACTGTCAATAGTCAGTCAAACTGAGTCTAACTGAGTGTGGTAGGTGTAACTGAATGTAACTGGCACATGGAGACATTAACTAAATGAAGGAGGCTCAGTGGAGGGCACATGAGGAGCTAACGGGAGTCAGAACAGGTAGTCATGTCTCATCAGAGGTCAGTCAGAGTGATAATAGCAGTGGGGAGTCAGTCTAGCCTCAAATCAAGGAAAGACTGGTGGCTAACTGAAGTAAACTAGACTGGTAGGTGAGAAAGGATGAGTGGCTTCCTTAAATCAAGGAGGAAGGGTGCACTAAGATCTAGGAGGGCTAAAAATTATCTAAGAGAAGCTCTCGGGGGCTGGCTAACTGGGGGCTAGGTGATGGACTGATGACTAGAATGCATGAAACCCTAAATGATGCATGCAAACCCTAAAAGTGCATGCATGACTGAAAATGTAAATGATCAAAATAATGGTGGGACTAGGATGGAGTATAGGAATATCCTAACACCCCCCCTTAATCCATCTTGGGCCCTGGTAACTAAGACCAAAGGTCACCCAATACAATGAATAATAGCAGTCAATAACCCAAGGAAGTGGGGAAAATTTCATGGGAAAAATACCCCCCCCCCTCAAAACAGACTGTAAGGCACAAAAAAAAAAAAATGCTCCAAACTCAAGAAGGTGTGATGCTTGGTCATATGTCTGGAGGTATCTTCTTCTTGGGAAGAAGTGGATCATGCTCAAAAATCATGTGCTTGTACTTGCTCTTCAGATTGAATGTGATGAGAACAAATCCAAAAGTATGAGGATGATCCTTGAACCTATGATTCAAATCAGTTGAGGTAGGATCAAAAACATGAATATGCAGATAGTCTTTTGTCTTCTCCTTCAAACAATCATGGGTGAGATTATGCCAAAAAGAACCATCAAATAATAATGATTGCTTGAAATCCAAATCAGATTTAAGACTTGAAGAATAGTTTCTTGAGATCTCCTTTGAACCAACAGGGGTGAGATCAAAACTATCATATGCATGAGAAATTATCCCAAGTAGTAATTGCTTAGAATCCAAATTAGATCCAAGACTTGAATCATGGTTTCTTGAGATCTCCTTTGAACCATGAGAGGTGAGATCAAAACTAGTAAATGCATGAGAGATTATCTCAACCGAATGGAAATGGTTTCTTGAGATATCCTTTGAACCATAAGAGGTGAGATCAAGACCAGTGGATGCATTAGAAATTATCCCAAGAGGGTGGCAATGGCCATATTCTTCAATAACCTTCTGAAAGCATGGAATAATGATCATATAGTAGTAAATAAGAGGTGATTGCTTGAGGAGAGCGAATGCATTACCTCCAATAGCTGATTCTACCTTTGAAATAATCATGTGATCATGATGCAAACCTATTCGGATATCCACATCATCTTTTTCAGGATCTTGCATGCAATTAGGGTTTGCATGCAAATTCTAGGGTTTGCATGCATCCCAGTCACCAGGTTGATGCCTCCAGCACCTTAGCCACCTTATTCTAGCACCTGGGAGCCACTTAATTCAGAGTTTTAGCCCTCCTAGTCAGGAAGGCACCCACTTCTCACCTACTGCCAGAGAAGGGCACACTTCTTCACCTACCACTGCAGTTCCACTTCAGTTACACTCAGTTAGCTCCGATTCTCCCTTATTTGAGGCTAGTTTCACTCCCGAATGATTGTTTCACTTCCGTTGGACCTCCAGATTGACTAGATGACTTATTCTGACTTCAGTTAGCCTCCCATGCACCCTCCACT
The DNA here is from genome assembly GCA_027924585.1 of Larix kaempferi. NCBI lineage: Eukaryota > Viridiplantae > Streptophyta > Pinopsida > Pinales > Pinaceae > Larix > Larix kaempferi. Next base: position 5,037,560 of record BSBM01001219.1, on the reverse strand, counting down.
GAGCCCACTTCCCTATATCAGTGCTACACACTTCAGTTACACATGTTACACTCAGTTAGACTCAGATTGACACCTAGATGACTGGTTCTTGTGCGTTGATGACCACCACTGATTGATGATGAGGACTCCTAGTTGGAGTCAAGCTACTCCATTCAGTGATTCGAATGACCTCCTTAGGTAATTTGAATTGCTCAGTCATTGTTACTATATTCTATTGTAATCATTCACCCTTACTGGGATATTGAGCACTGATGCATGTTTTGCACAGTTTTACACCATATTTTCTATATTCATCTGTTGTTATTGATTTACTTGTTCATTAGATCTACTGTGACTAATTTTACATGGTATCAGAGCCATTGCAGGGACAAGATCTCCTTTCTACAGGTGTTTCTACAAGAAGATTTGAGTGAATTGCTCAAAAATTGCAAAAAGTTTTGGCATGAAAGATCTCAAGGGCATTCACTCCTGTGCATGCAAAGCTTGAAAATACATCCAATAGCAATCCAGAAGCTTGAGTTTCCACATAATTCCTGGATCTGATACATTGGACCCATTCAACATTGTTTGATCTCCAATACGAGGTGTGATGCAACTCTAAAAGGGTGGATTGTTCGACATCATTGTTCTTGGTTTATTGTGATTTGCAGGTTATTGTCTCCATCATTTGCATTCGCTACTCTACCCTTGCAAGCTTCTCTACATCAGTGTGCACTCGCTCCTAGCAATGGAATACTCTTCTTCAAAGCCTATCCTCACCCCATTCAATTATTTTGATTGGAAAGATGATATGGAGATCATATTACGTTCAAAAGGTTACTATTGAGTCACTCTTGGTCTTGAATTGGAGCCAAACAACTTGTCAGATAGAACCAAACACTACAGCAAGCTTGATGAAGCTTATGGTCTTCTTTGTCTCTCCATCTCCAAAGATCTTCACTTCCATCTTAGCAGATTGAAGACTCCAAAATCCATATGGGAGCAACTTGAAACACTATTTGGCAAGCAGGACGAGCTTAGGGCTTTTCAATTAGAGAATGAATTGATTTCCCTTAGTCCTGTGAAATTCGAGACCATTAATGAATTCTTCACAAAATTCAAGAACTTGAACTTGCAGTTGAAGAATAGTGGAGTTATCGAAGAGGATAAACAATTGATCCTCTCCATTCTCAGCAAGCTTGGTAAAGATTATTCGGTATTTGTCTCTACTTTCAATTCCGGTCGGCTAACTACCCCGAATTGGAAGATGCCTACCTTGAATGCCTTCATTGAGTCCGTCACAAAAGAGCATGACAAGTTGATTCAAATGGGGTCCATAAGCTCCAAAGATTCATCCCTATATGTTCAAGGACCCAAGATCTTGAATGGTAAAGGAAAGAAAAAGAAGGAGAATGCAGTGCCCTTGCTAGGCACTAGGTCTCTATTTATCCATGTTCATGTACATACAAAGTTTCTTCCTAGTTTGTTTTCTGGAGAAAACAAAAGATTCAACCGTCTGTGTTTCAGTTTTCTAAATGTTCATATATCTCTGCAATTTAAATAAACATAATTTAAGACTTCTCATTTTAACTCTATTCTTTTAACATGCATAATTTGAAAATAAAAGAAAATACCATTTATTTAAGCTAGCTAAGTAGAATACCTGGATCCGTAGATTTGCAATAAGATCAGAAGAATTACGGGGTGGATTCTGTAAGTTACCTTAGCAACCCAAAATGATGTGTCCACCCTGCCAATCAGCTATTATCTTGCTAACCCTAGGAAATCAACGGATTTCCTAGCCCCTGAGCCCACAGACCGATAATCCCCGACAGCAACTTTCCATCGCTCAATGGTAATATCTCGCTGAGTTAACCCCCTCCTCAGTCTTTTCTTTTGAGTTTCCCACCTCCTCAAAGCTTCGAGTTAACCCCCTCCTCGGCATCGAGTTAACCCCCTCCTCGGCATTCCTCCTCTTTCCAAATCCTCACAGTTCTCCCATAATAACCCCCCTACTACTTTGTTAAAATCTCCTCTTTATAGAAATCCACCTCCTTCATAAAGTCAAACTTCCTTATCACTCCACCGCCCTAGCTGTCATGGTTTTAGGAAGTACAAATCATTAATGCAACACCCTTTTCAAGGTAAAATGATGATTACATATATTATTTTTAATCATCCAAGTTTCTCTCGAGCAGTGGGATTATTCAATAATTTATTTAAACAAATCCTTTTTATTTTGGAATGATTCTATCCATTAATTTAAATGAATAATCTATTTAATAAATTATTCAATCCACTATGCTTTATATAAAGATTATTATCATTATTATTATTAATTAAATAATAATATTAATAACAATAATGACTAATATTAATAGTAATCAAATTAATTGTGAATAGTAATTAAAATATTTATTTGTTTAATCGATAAGTGTCAACATAGTACTTCTATGTATAATTGATGAAATATACTTAATGGTTTAATTAATCATGCTCAACAATTGTATAGTACACTCTTCTAGTATTAATGTTTAACTATTATACTTCATGTTGAAGACACATTCACTTCAGGATACTTGCAATTAATGACACTTATTTTAATTGTTCATTACAATGTTTACATACAAAGACTAATTAACTTAATTTACACATTTGAACTTGATAATCTTTTACTAATTGAGTCATTCACTAAATACTTAATTGAGTTATCTATGATAACTTATAACATTGTTAAATCTTGATAAGTATGTTGTAAACCAATATTATTGCGCATGTGCATAATGTGCATGCGTGGCCAACATATGCACAAGACGGACATGTACTATAAACATACGTCATATTTCCTATGCATAATAGCTATCTAATACCAATAATACTTTATGCAAACTGAACAAGTTCACATTCATCATAATATTATTAAAACATCATTGGTTATTTTATCAATTAACCTTTAAGATCTCATTTCATTATTTTCATGATTACATTTGTTTAATCAATCAGGTACAAGGAGAGCTACCTACTACCACTAACTCCAGGTCAATGAATACCCAACCCTCAGCAGTACTAACTATCATATCCTCCCATCCTAACCTACATCCACATCCTCCCTATCCTTCCTCTGCTAGTATAAAAGTGGATGTCGGACTCAACGACCTGACCACATAGAACTTGAGAGCGATAGCGTCGGCTGAACAACGGACCTATCCTTCCCTAGCAGGCATCCGACCATCGTCATCACAACATACATGGGGAGCGTGTCTCAGCACGGCCCTCCCATGACCTCGGGTATCATAGGAACATAGGCTGGGAAATACATCCATCCCTCTTAACATACCGATTCTACACCGCTATCAAATCATACTCTGCTGCTATCGAGATTATTGGTCCATGTCATCATATCATCAATTTCGGTTGCTAAGGTTTACTGCATGGATAGGTTCTTGTTAGATCGAGTATCCGGCTATCCCATAGCCCTTGAGTCCTATAGGTTAGTATTCCGCAAAATACACATTTTATAACAAGCATTTCCATCCGATCACCAATTGATCCATATCATCAACATCACTTTATTTCACGCCACAATTCCATCACAGGTATGCATGGAATATAACAGTTCTATCAATTTCATCATAGGATGGCACTTACGTACAACACCATATATTTCACATTTCATCAATGAAAACGCTAACACATATATATTTTCATCATAAAAGCAATGAACCTCATGATACTCATAACTTACTAACTGCATAATTATAGTAACATCATAACTGTAGTATCAACATGGACATAGTAACATCCAAAACATAGTAGTAGCATATCGTCATGTCTAACATGCCGAAAATATAGTTCACTCTATCTAGCTGAGTCGAACAAATAACAAGCAAATAAAGTGAAAGGTGTCTAACTCATAAACACACCTAGTCAAAATATGGGGCATTATAGAGAAGCCCAAATTCGAGCCTCACAAGCAAAGAGAGAAAGGAAAATAGACGGATGCACCATCCAGTTCAAAGTTCAAGCAAAAGGGCAAAGAAGGTAACCAAAAATCTAAATGTACTTATTGCAACCGTGGCTTTCATCCCAAAAGTTCATGTATGAAGAAGAGTATAGATCAAATGGCCCCCCTTTTGGAAAAGAACAACATAACTCTTCCTGACGGTGCAAGGAAGAAGGATAGGAATGATGATCATGAAAGAGGACAAGCACTCATGGTAACTGTTTCAAAGCCCACTACTCTCTTGATAGATTCGGGTGCATTGAATCATATGGCTGCAAATATTGATTCTTTTTCTTCATTCGATCCAAACAGCTCCATCCCCATCCATTTGGGATATGACTCAAAAATTTCTTCAAAGGGAAAAGGTACAATTCATGTAGATCATGGAAGCTTTCAGAATGTTCTCTATGTGCCTTCCTTGGCTTCAAATCTTCTTTTTGTGTATCAAATGACACACATTGGTGAACCGAAGCAAGTTACATTCAGGCCTAATACAGTTGAAATTTCTTATATCAAAAGTAGAAGACTTGTTGCAGTCGGAAAGGCAAACCACACTGCAAAATGCTATGAGTTTTCACACTTTATTCCGCTTGCAAATCCCACTACTCTTCGCACACATGGTAATGAGGTTAGTAGGATTTGGCATGAAAGATTTGGACATCTTAATTATAAGTATTTGCTGCTGCTATCAAAAAAATACATGGTAGATGGTCTTCCACAACTCCGTTCCTCGAAGGGAATATGCACTGGTTGCATTATTGGGAAGCACCCCGAGCACAGATTCGACTGTGGCAAAGCTAGCAGAGCTTCTACAGTTTTGGGGTTGATACATTCTGATATCAGTGGTCCATTGCCCCATATGTCATTAAATGGTTCAAGGTATGTTTTGACATTTATTGATGATTTTTCCCGCTTTACGTGGGTATTCTTTCTCAAAAACAAGTTATAAGTGCTTGGAAAATTCAAGGATTTTAAGGCTTCTGTTGAGACCGCCACTGAGAGAAAGATCAAAGCTCTTAGATATGATAATGGTGGAGAATATATCAAGGCCAAGTTGCTGCAACTTTGTGCCCAAAGTGGAATTCAGATCCAACATACAGTTCCCTACACACCCCAACAGAACGGTGTAGCGGAAAGGAAAAACCGGTCACTGAAAGAGATGGCTACATGCATGATTGAATCAAAAGGTTTGGCTGTAAATATTTGGGATGAAGCAATAAATGTTGCTGCATACATACAGAACCATGTTCCACATTCATCTGTGAAAGGTATGACTCCTTTCGAAGCATTCTTTGGTCACAAACCGGATGTGTCAAATTTGAGAGTTTTTGGCTCTATTGCATGGGCTAGAATTCCTTCCAAGAGGAGATGATCCTTGGATCCACAAAGTATTGAGTGCATACTGATAGGATATGGGGAAGAATCAAAAGCATATAAACTCATGGATATCAGATCTAAAAATATATTCATAGAGCGTAGTGTGCAATTTGAAGAACCGCTTCAATAATTGCAACTAGTCGAGGAAGAGACTGTCAATTCACCGCCTTAACCAGAAGAAGATCCCTGCAGCGATAATGAAGGTATGAGTTCTGATATTTCTGATATTTTAGCAGCACATGATGATCATGACATATCAGGTTTGGAATCCAACCATTATGATCCTCCTTAGTTACCAAAGTGGGCCCAAAACACTCTTCAATCTGCTGGTTCGAACCTTGGAAATCCTGCTGATCCAAGACGAACAAGAGCAGACTTTCAAAGAGCAGGTATGGCTCTTTCTATTGCTGATCCATTACTTCCTGAGATTTGTTATTTGATGAATAGTTCAGATCCCACATCATACTATTCTTCCCACCGAGATCAGAGATGGCAAAGTGCCATGGATGAAGAGTACAATTCTCTTCAAAAGAAAAACACATGGGAGCTAGTTTCTCTTCCACCTGGAAGAAAATTAGTAAAGTGTAAATGGGTCTACTGCATGAAAGTTGCTGCTGATGGCTCTATCAGATAATACAAAGCAAGGTTGGTGGCAAAAGGTTTCTCCCAAGTCCAAGGAGTGGACTACACTGAGACCTTTGCACCGGTTGCAAAGATGGATTCCATCTGCCTTGTTTTGGCTATTTCCACATCCAAACACTGGGAAATGAGCCACATGGATGTGAAGAGTGCATTTCTACATGGAGACCTTGCTGAAGAGGTATATATGCAGTAGCCAGAGGGCTACACATTAGATCCATCATTAGTTTGCAGATTGAAGAAATATTTGTATGGGTTAAAACAGGCCCCAAGAGCTTGGTACGCAAAGATGGACTCCTTCCTTCTTTCTCATAATTTCCAAAGATGCAAATTTGATCCGAATGTGTATCTGCAGTGAGTTAAAGGTAATTTGTTGGTTATTGTACTTTATGTTGATGATCTTCTCATTACTGGTAGCACTCTTACTTCAATAAATAAGCTAAAAACTGCCTTAAATCTAGCTTTTGACATGAGCGATTTGGGATTGTTGAGTCACTTTTTGGGCTTGGAGATAGCTCAAAATTTTTATGGGATCACTATATCTCAGCAAAAATATGCTTTTGACCTATTATTGAAGTTTAATATGGTTGAATGTAAGGCAGCCCCATTCCCATTCCTCTCAGGAATCAATTTTGAGGAGGGAGATTCTACACCGCTTGCAGATTGCAGTATGTATTGACAGTTGATTGGTTCACTACTTTATTTGACACACTCAAGACCTGATATTTCATATGCCATGAGTGCCATGTCAATGTATATGCAACAGCCACATGAGCTTCATTGGTGATCTTCCAAGTGGATCTTACAGTATGTGCAAGGTATGAGACAGTTTGTCATACATTATGCTGCAGATTCTGAGCTTGATTTCATTGGTTTTACTGATTCAGATTGGGCAGGTGATAGCATTGATCGGAAGTCCACGTCTGGTTATGTTTTCATGATTGGTCATGGTGCTATTTTCTGGTTCAGCAAAAAGCAAACATCCATTGCACTTTCTTCAGCAGAGGCTGAGTATCGAGGGGCAATCAATGCCTGCATTTAGGCAGTTTGGTTGCAGGGTATTCTTTCCGAGTTTGGTTTTGGTGGCACTACTTCGATTGTCCTATTTTGTGACAATCAAAGTTCTATCAATATCTCCACAGATCCAGTTCAGCAGTAGAGGACCAAACACATTGAGATTCATATCCATTACATTCGACGGTTGGTGCATGATCGCACCATCATTCTGCAATATTGCCCTACTGATGAGCAAATTGCAGACATCTTGACCAAGAGCTTCACTGAGAAGAAGTTCTCTTACCTCTGTTCACTGTTGGGGGTGAGTTCCATCATGGTGGAGAAATATTTATCCATTATTATGCTTTAGCTTGAGGGGGGGCTTTCTTCCCACTGGGTTTTCCCTCTTTCCTCACTTAGTTTATTTTCAGCATTTTTTGGATTATTGTATTGGGGTGACCTTTGGTCTTAGTTACCAGGGCCCCACATTATTTTTTGCACATCATAGTCTAGCTTGACGGGGGGTGTTCGGATATCCACATCATCTTTTTCAAGATCTTGCATGCAATTAGGGTTTGCATGCATCCCAGTCACCAGGTAGATGCCTCCAGCACCTTAGCCACCTTATTCTAGCACCCAGGAGCCACTTACTTCAGAGTTTTATCCTTCCTAGTCAGGAATGCACCCACTTCTCACCTACTTCCAGAGAAGGGTGCACTTCTTCACCTACCACTGCAGTTCCACTTCAGTTACACTTAGTTAGCTCCAATTCTCCCTGATTTGAGGCTAGTTTCACTCCCGACTGACTGTTTCACTTCCGTTGGACCTCTAGATTGACTAGATGACTTGTTCTAACTTCAATTAGCCTCCCATGTGGCCTCCACTGATCCCACTTCCCTATATCAGTGCTACACACTTCAGTTACACATGTTACACTCAATTAGACTCAGATTGACACCTGGATGACTGGTTCTTGTGCATTGATGACCACCACTAATTAATGATGAGGACTCCTAGTTGGATTCAAGCTACTCCATTCAGTGATTCGAATGACCTCCTTAGGAAATTTGAATTTCTCAATCATTGTTAATGTATTCTATTGTAATCATTCACCCTTACTAGGATATTGAGCACTGATGCATGTTTTGCATAGTTTTACACCATATTTTCTATATTCATCTATTGTGATTGATTTACTTGTTCATTAGATCTGCTGTGACTAATTTCACAAACCCAACAGACTCTGGTGCAAGAGAGGATTTAGGCCCTTCTGGAATATCTAGAGTGTGAGCTGGCACAGAAAGAGAAGAAATTTGGAGCATGAGTGTAGAATCTGCAAGTTCTTCTTTGTGGACAACTTCAATATGAGATGTGTTTGATACTAGTTCATGATCAATGATATCATCAAGGAGGGTGAATGCATCACTTTGCTTGTTCTCGAAAGGGTTTCGACCAATTCCTTCATTCTGTTTGCCAAATCTTTCATCCAGGTAAGCCCATATCTTTTTTGGAGATGAAATATTAGGGAGGTCATATAACATGCATAGAGAGATAGCATAGCTCATGACTGCACAAGCTTGTTAACTTTCACTTAACCACTCATACTCTTCATCATAGGATTCGAACTCTCTTTCAAAACAACAATCAAAGAGACCATGTCTCTTCAAATGTGCTATCATTTGTGGTTTCCATTCATCATAGTTGAATGGAGAAAATGGAGTAATTCTTGATGAATACATGGAGGCTGTAGAAGACCTGCAAAAACAATAGAGAATATCTGCAACTTCTACTACTGCAAAGATGCAGAAACTACTGCAGCTGCTGCACTTGAAATCTTGGTAATAACCTCCAAAAAACTCTCAAGAATGGAGATAAACAATACTCCTAACATGCTCTTATACCATGTGAAAATACTCACAACAGATCTAAGAGATGATGTATACCTCACAAGAAAGTAATTGATTAAGCAAGAAAATAGAAGAAGAGTGGTCAATGCAGTATAATGAGCAACAAAATAATAATACAGTAGAACTCGGATAGAAGCAAAAATACTTCACACACACTAAATTATTAATCAGAAATGGACATATAAATAATACAATGCATGAGGATTCGAATTCCTAAGCTCGCAATTCGAATTAGCTTTCATGGAGTTATCAAAGGATCACTGGAGTGTCATCGGAGCACAACTACTAGTCTATCTCATCATCGGTGAAGTCATCAATGCATAGGTAAATGTCAATCGTCAATCAAACTAAGTCTAACTGAGTGTGGTAGGTGTAACTGAATGTAACTGGCACATGGAGACACTAACTAAATAAAGGATGCTCAGTGGAGGGCACATGAGGAGCTAACTGGAGTCAGAACAGGTAGTCATGTCTCATCGGAGGTCAATCAGAGTGATAACAGCAGTGAGGAGTCAGTCTGGCCTCAAATCATGGAAAGACTGGTGGCTAACTGAAGTAAACTAGACTGGTAGGTAAGAAAGGATGAATGGCTTCCTTAAATCAACGAGGAAGGGCGCACTAAGCTCTAGGAGGGATAAAACTGATTTGAGAGAAGCTCTTAGGGGTTGGCTAACTGGGGGCTAGGTGTTGGACTGATGACTGGAATGCATGCAAATGCATGCAAACCCTAAAAGTGCATGCATGACTGAAAATGTAAATGATCAAAATACTGGTGGGACTAGGATGGAGTATAGGAATATCCGAACATATTGTTCAATGCTATATGCATGCTTACACTATGCATGATATATTCTAGGAATACAAATACACATATAACTATTACGAGCAGTATCATTAACTATTTAGAGATTCAAATAATAACTCAAACACTTATCTTTTATGTTTGTGTGGTTTCCTCCCGCTTGATCTCTATTTTCCCTTTATGATAGCATCATGATTATATGTCTTTGAACTTCTATCCATTCTGTACCACTATGCATGCTTAGGTGTGTACTAGTTTCATCATTGTGTGTCTTTCCTCAAGATCTCATACATAATCATACATTCATTAGTATAATCTTAATACTATCAAAACATTATGATTCTAAATAATCTTAAGCATGTATGGTCATGATCATTTCATACACATGTATACTTATCTAAGATCCTAACACAAGGTAGGGTTCTAACTTGATATAGGAAAACATACCTGGATTATCATGCTTGCTAGTTATGTCTAACATACCCAAAGAAATTGGTCTTCTTTGTTCTCTTCAATGATTTAGAGACCTTGTCCTAGTACCCTGCATATCTCATAAGTTAAGCATTGTATAACCAAATTATTCATACCTTATAAGTAGAGCTTCTATGTGATCAATGACTATGGATGAGTCTTTGTCTTCATGTGATCATGGTCATGTGGATTTGTCATTCTTGATATACCTTTGATGTTAGCAGACAACATAATCCTCATACAACACCATAAGTGCATTAGTACAATCATAAGTGTCATAACCCTAATCAATGAAAGTCTTCTATTATTCACACGCATTCATACTTTTACAAAGGTTATCAGACAATCTAAAATTAATCATAATTGTATTAACCTCAATAATATGAAGACAAACAAATTTCAAAACATACCTGTATCTCCTTAAGTCATACATGTCGAGATTGCTTGTAGTCTTCTTTATAAGGGTAAAACCCTAACCATCCAAGGTAGATCACTTGTAAACATATTATGTCTTCATGGTGCTAGGATGATAAAATATCACTACCATTTAAACCTCCTTCATTGCTTCCCTATGAGTCTCCCAACCTTGCTAGGGTTTCTTCTTACTTGGAAAGCCTAATTTTCATTATCCTTCCTCCCAAAACATTTTGATGGAGGATTAATATCTATGATGAATGGATTCCAAATCCATTATCAACGTTTCCAATGTTGCATAAGGTTTCTCCAACATTGTATAAGGTTCTTCCATACCTAAAAACTGAAAACGCTAAGTGAGAGCTTCTTCCTCCTCTTCCTTGATTTCCTCCATTGAGCCATTTCAGATGTTTCGTATTGTTTCTGGTGTATCTTTGAAATTTAAGATCTGCAGGGTCTAAAATTTTGGACTATGGTAGCCTGACCTGTCATTTTTCCAACCCCATAGGTTTGAGCTTCATTGGATTCTTCATCAGAGAGATATGCTCATTTTCCCAACATGAACTGTTCAAGGGATGAAACAACATAGAGAACTTGTACACCACGTGTCATTGTTTCAACTTCGGCCTCTAAAAATCGGACCTGTGAAACTACATTCCATGTCCTAACTTTTCATTTTTACGAAATTCCATTTGGAGCTTCCAATCTTGAGATATGACCTTTTTCCCTAGGTCACATGTTTAGGACTGCATTCTGGAAGAGGCAGAAACCCTAACTTGTACGGATCATATCTCAGAAAGTAGAACGAATCTGAGGCCGAAATTCAGACACAAGATACAAGAAAATTTCATCTTTGGCCTATCTAATTTTCAAATCCCGAACCTTCTCCAAAATCAATTTATAGCGAAAGTTACACGATAACTATTTTTTTCTATACAAAACCCTAACTTTCAAATTGTCGCAAGTGAGACAAGTGTCGTAAATGCCATACATTGCCTTCCTTCAGGTTAGCTCTGATACCATGTTAAGATTCAATATGCTAAGATAGATAACATCAGTATTACATTCAATTTCACAACAATAGCATATACAGGATCACTGAAAGAACAACAAGCACAACATGAACACAAGAGACACAATTTATCCTGGGAAACCCTCATGGGGTAGAAAACCCAGCAAAGCTTCCTCAATATAGATGACCAACAAATACAAAGATGTAATACCCAAACAAGAGCTCCTTCTCCTCCTTTGTAGATATCTCTCTCTCCTATGCGAGTTTCACAAGTGTGTGAGTGAATGAGAGTGAGTGTGATAAATGAGGATCACACATCCTCTATTTATACTTTACCTCTCACTAGACAAATTACCTAAATAGGTTGGCCGCAACATATATAACCCAATGCTGATTGGGATGACCCCACTAGGGGACATAAACACCCCATTACAACTGACTCTGGGCCGACCCCACTAGGGAAGTCTAATAACCCAAGTTACCACATTTTGACGGAGGAATAAACATCTCCGGATATAATAATAATGTCCCTATGGAGGAATGAAACATCTCCAGATAATAAGGTACAAATAGAATATTCTTAGAAGTTATAATATTTTAACAATGGTTTGTTGATGTATATGTAACTTCAGAATGTATTTCATCTATGTATTTCATATATATTTATTTTATCCTTATAAGAGATGTGTTATTCCTCTATAAGGAAGTGTCGTCATGTGGATTGACAAGTGTCGCAAGTTTGTGTACTTGCCAATGGGTTATTAGACCACCATGTGTGGGGTCAGCCCTAAAATATATATTATATTGTGGATGTATCTAGATAGACAAGTCGGCCCCATAAGGTCACTGGGAAAACATGTTAAGTATAAATAGAGATCGGGAGATCTCTATTTGGATCATTCGGAAAGACACACTTCTCTCACTCAGAAAGTGGCACACTAGTGAGGAGGAGGATCATCTGCTCTAGGAGACTATCTCAAGTGTATTTTGGTTGTACTTTGGTTGAGCCATTTCTCTCTCTATCTCTGAGGAAGTTGTGGGGTTTTTCACCTTAGGGTTTTCCCCACGGAAACTCTATGTGTCTTGTCTCTCATGCTTTTGATTCTTGTGATGCTTGTCATGCTTATTGTGATTGTTATGCATTGATATACTGTATATGTTATTGTCTCAGTAAAGATCCAAGAGTATTGTGAATTAATGCTCAAAATTTAACATGGTATCAGAGCTAACCTGAGAAGAAGACATTTTGCAGTGATGGAAACTTGAGTTTCTTGTTTATTGGGTTTCTCTCCATAGTTTTTGGGAAAGCATTATAGTAGATTGACTCTACTCATCAAGGAGAATCTATCTGTCCAATTAGAATTCAATTCTGAGCATTTTCAGATTTGGCCCTAAAAATCAGGGTTTCCACAAAAATAGGCATTTCTGACATTTGAAGACATAGCTGGAAGCTCCTTGCAAAAATCGAAGTTTAGATCTTTGGATCGAGATTTTTGGCTGGGTAGATCTCCGGGAAACTCAAACCCTAATTCAGGGCTCTCCCTAGTGAACCCGGGAGGACAAAAAGGCAAATCTGAAGGGTAAAGCTTTGATGATCTCAAATTCTTAATACACCAGGCTGATCAGCTCATCAAGGTGCATCTTTCTATCTTGTCAGAAAGTTGAAATTCACATTTTGAATTTTTAGGGTTTTTTCGACAAACCCTAATCCGAGACTAGATCCAGTTTTCAACATTTCAAGTGGTAAGACCTAAATCTTTTCTATTTCCATTTGAGGTACTCTTTAAGATGTCTCACCACACCAAGCTTGAGGATAAGCTTGAAGGGGCTGATAAATTCTGAGCTTGGAAGTATAGGATTGGGTTAATCCTTGAAGAAAATGAGTTGGACTCATATATAAAAGGAGACATCCCTATCCCAGAGGATGAAGAGGCTAAGGTTTTGCATAAGAAGAACTTGGTCAAGGCAAAGAGAAACATTGTTGATTCTATCAAAGACCATCTCATACCCCATGTGTCTTCTCTAAAGACACCCAAGGCTATGTTTGACTCTTTGACCAAGCTATTTGAAGGAAAGAACATAAATCGGAAGATGACCCTGCGGAATCAATTGAAAGGGGTCAAGATGTCGAATGGAGAAACCATTCAATCCTATTTCTCTAAGGTCTCTTAGATCAAGGAACAACTTGAAGCTATAGATGAAATGGTGGAGAATGGTGAAATTGTTATGACTACTTTGAATGGCCTACCTAGGTCATGGGACTCTTTTATCCAAGGGATCTATGCTAGAAAAAAGTTAATCTCTTCAGCAGATTATGGGAGGAATGTTCTCAAGAAGAAGCAAGGCTTGTGGCAAGAGAAGATAAGATGGGAAATGAAGATCAAGCTCTCACAGCTCACACTAAGAAGGGCAAGTTCAAGAGGGAGCCATCCCATCACAAGAAGAAATCTTCTCATCATTTTCACAAAGACAAGAAAGATCTAAGGTGTTTCACTTGTAATTAGAAGGGTCACTTTGCTTCAGAATGTCCCAAAAGAGGGACATCCACAACAACAACAACTCCAGCAAGAAGAAGAAGGGTAACAAAAGAAGGTACCATGCTCATGCTGCCAAAGATGATGAACCTCCAAAGAAGAAGGCTAGGGTAGAAAGTGATGATAGTAATGATGACTCATCAAGTGAAGAAGAGTATGTTCTAATCTCTGCTCTCACAGGTACTATCTCCCATGGTTGTAATGATTGGTTAATTGACAGTGGGGATTCCAAACAAATGACTGGGTTTAAAGAATCCTTTGTAAATCTTTCTGAACATGAATCACCCCATAAAGTGAAACTTGGGGATGATTATCAATATCCCATCAAAAGAAGTGGTGAAGCCTCCTACAACCTAAATTCTGGAAAATCTTTGAAGATGAAAGAAATCCTTTATGTACCCGGGCTCAAGAAGAACTTACTCTCCATCTCTGCATTGGATACAAAAGGTATGAGGGTTTCATTTCTGGATGGCCAAGTCCTAATGTGGCCAATGGGAAAGACCATAGATGATGTAGTTGTGATTGGAGAGAAAGAGGGAGGTTTGTATAAATTAAAAGGACAACCTAAACATGCCATGGTGCATGAATCCATGGAGCCAAGTGAACTTTGGCATAGAAGACTTGCACATATGCACTATAGGGCACTTCCAATTGCAAGCAAGGCTATAGAGGGTCTTCCTGAAATCAAGACCAAACATGAAGGTGTTTGCAAAGGATGTGCAAAAGGTAAGAATATTAAGAAGGCTTTCCCAAGCAGTGAAAGCAAGGCAAAAGATATCCTGGAAATCATCCACTCAGATGTATGTGGTCCTATGTCATCCAGTTCTCTAAGTGGGTATGTTTACTATGTCTCATTTATTGATGACTTCTCCAGGAAGACTTGGGTATACTTCTTGAAAAACAAAGATGAGGTCTTTGATAAGTTCAAGGAATTCAAAACCTTGATGGAGAATCAAACTAACAAAAAAATCAAAACATTCAAATCTGACAATGGTGGAGAATTCAGCTCAGGTGACTTCAAGAAGCTTTGCAGTGATTCAGGGATTAAGAGGGAGTTGACTGCTCCTTATAATCCTCAATAGAATGGAGTTGCAGAAAGGAAGAATAGAACAATCATCGAAGCAACAAGGGCAATGTTGCATGACCAGGATCTACCTATGCATCTATGGGCAGAAGCAGCTAGAACAACTATATATGTGCAAAACAGAACACCCCACAAGATATTGGACAACAAGACACCAGAAGAGGTCTTTTTTGGTAAGAAACCTGAAGTCAACCATCTCAGAATATTTGGTTGTCCAGTATACACTCATGTCCCAAAGGAAAATAGGACCAAACTAGATCCTTCAGGAAAGAAGGGTATCTTTGTGGGTTACAGTGAAAGCTCGAAGGATTACAGAATATACTTTCTAGGGTTCAAGAAGATTGATGTCAACAAGGATGTAACATTTGATGAAAACTCAGTATTCATCAAATCAAGGAAGGAACCTATGGAAACTAGATTTCAAGACACTACCATGACTGAAGTAATTCCAAAAGTTGTTCGTGAGTTTGAAGATCCGCAAGAACCTGTAGATCCACCTCATGAGGATAACTCTCACAAGAGGAAACCTGCATGGGCTAGAGAGCTCATTCAAGATGTAGAAAGATTTGGCATTCCAGAAGAAGAACACAGAGCAAAGAAGAGAACCAGATCACATACCAGCTATGTTGCTTTACTCTATGACATTATGAACAAAGAACCTTCCAGTTATGAAGAAGCAGCATGAAAGAAAGAATGGAAGGATGCCATGGTTGAGGAATACCAATCAATAATGAAGAATGATGTTTGGGATGTTGTCCCAAGACCTAAAGAGAAGTCTGTTGTGACTTCCAAATGGATCTACAAAATCAAGCATGCTACAGATGGCAGTGTAGAGAAATATAAAAGTGATGAAATAGAAGATACACCAGATGGATTTCAAGACAATTGTCTTGAATGGTGTAGTCATATATGTGTGCAAAACTTGGTAGGATAGGAAACTTTCTATCCAGTTTGGGATTTACCAGGAGTAAAGCGGATTCCAACCTTTACTACAAGGTTGAGGAAGGGAATTCTATGATTCTACTCCTATATGTGGATGACTTATTTGTAACAGGAGATGACAAGATTGATTGCAGATACAAAGAGGAAGCTTGCTGTCGAGTTCGATTTGAAAGATTTGGGAATGATGAATTATTTCCTAGGTATGGATGTGTGGTAGAGTTCAGATGGGATCTTCCTTGGACAAGGGAAGCATACTGTAGATATCTTGAAGAGGTTCGGGATGATGGATTGCAAAGCCGTGGTCACACCTACATCATCGAACCTGAAGCTTCTATGTGATGCTTCATCTGAGCCAGTTGATATTTCTATGTATCGTCAGATGATTGGGTCCTTGATGTACCTGATGAAGACAAGACCAGATATTTGCTTTGTTGTGAACACATTGAGCCAGTTCCTGACGGATCCAAGGAGTGTTCATCTGGTTGTTGTAAAGCATGTTCTGAGGTACCTAAAGGGTACAGTGGATTATGGGCTCAAGTATGAAGTGAATCAAAAGTTTAACCTGTAGGGTTATGTTGATTCAGATTGGGCTTGCAGTGCTGCAAATAGGAAGAGCACATATGGGTGCTGCTTCAGTATGGGATCGGGTATGATCTCTTGGTTTAGCAGAAAGCAGTCCTGCGTAGCACTGAGTATAGCTGAGGCCGAGTATATTGCATCCTGTTCAGCTAGTTGTGAGGCAGTATGGCTACGGAAGCTACTGTCTGAGTTATTTGATCTCCCATTGGATGATACTGGTATACTCTGCGATAATTAGAGTTGTGTGAAGCTATCTGAGAACCCAATGTTTCATGACAGGTCGAAACACATAGAGATCAAATATCACTATATCAGGGATATGGTGCAGAGAGGAGCCGTGAAGCTCCTGTATGTTGTGATGGACGAGCATATTGCAGATGTGCTGATGAAGCCACTAGCCAGGGTGAAGTCCGAGTACTTCAGGGAGAGGCTTGGTGTTCTTCAGATCGACGACACTTCAAGGAAGAAGTGATGGACACATTTGCTGAAGCCATCCCAAGCATGTTTGAAGGAGGATCCTTCACATGGCTGTGGATGTAAGCGCTGGATGATGAGTATCGGGACGATGCTTCAGTTACTGCTCTGTATATCCATCATGTTGGATGCTGGATATGATCAGTTGGATCATTTATATTTGTATGTATGTATGCATCGTGTTGATGCTGGATATGATCAGTTGGATCATTTATATTTGTATGTATGTACACATCGTGTTGATGTTGGATATGATCAGTTGGATCATTTATATGTATGTACGCATCATGTTGGATGCGGGATATGATCGGTTGGATCATTTGTATGTATTTGTATATGCATCATGT